>CM014093.1:32775582-32843082 GCA_004119915.2 Collichthys lucidus
TAGTCTCTGATATCAACCGCTGCTGGACTAGTCTCTGATATCAGCCGCTGCTGGACTAGTCTCTGATATCAGCTGCTGCTGGGTGACTAGTCTCTGATATCAGGCTGCTGGACTAGTCTCTGATATCAGCTGCTGACTAGTCTCTGATATCAGCCGCTGCTGGACTAGTCTCTGATATCAGCCGCTGCTGGACTAGTCTCTGATATCAGCTGCTGCTGGACTAGTCTCTGATATCAGCTAGCTCTCTGACTAGTCTCTGATATATCAGCTGCTGGACTAGTCTCTGATATCAGCCGCTGCTGGACTAGTCTCTGATATCAGCCGCTGCTGGACTAGTCTCTGATATCAGCTGCTGCTGGACTAGTCTCTGATATCAGCCGCTGCTGGACTAGTCTCTGATATCAGCCGCTGCTGGACTAGTCTCTGATATCAGCCGCTGCTGGACTAGTCTCTGATATCAGCCGCTGCAGGTTCTGGTTCTGGTTCTGGTTCTGGGCTGACTGCTGCTGGGGCTGAGCGTCGAATCATTGAGCTAGACTCGAGGTTTGCAGAAACTCATGTCACTCACTAAACTTCTTCCCTGGAGTTTCTGTCTCTGTCGTCCAGCAGGTTCTCGTGGATCGTGGCTGCTGCTGTGATCCTGCACGAGGTCCACCACACATATTACTGCTGCCAGTCTCACAGTTCATAGTGAGTTCATGTATCTTATCTCTCAGGACCAACGCTTCATGTGTCTGTGTGTCTGCAGCTCTGACTGACATCAAGCTCTGGGCGATTGACCGTCAGGGTTTTCAGACCATCATGATGAGGACGGGCCTCATCAAACACTCGCAGTACACTGACTTCCTCCGCAGGTACAGCTCAAACACATCGTCTCCAGCTCTTCAGCTCTCATCACTTCACACTGACTCACGCCTCTGTCTCTAAACTCTCCTCGCAGCGTTCCCTCGTTTCAGTCGCTGCCCGAGGACATTCTCAGCAAACTGGCCGACGTGTTGGAGGAGGTGACGGTTCTTTAAGATCTGCTCTGAGCACTCGCTCGCACGCGTGACAGGATCTGTTCCTGCACCTTGACGAATGGTTTGAAACATTCAGTAACCTGAGGGCACATGATTCACATCTCTCTCTCTGCCTCTCAGACTCATTACAGCGACTGTGATTACATTATTCGTCAGGGAGCCACCGGAGACACATTCTTCATCATCAGTGAAGGACAGGTGAGGAAGAGCGATGAAGGTGAAGAGAGAATAACAGAGCCAAGGAGTCAGCTGATTCTGAGTTTGAGTCTCGACCACGTGGCCTGTCGTCAAGGTGCGACGTCACCAAGACTGAACTGATGTGACACAAACCTCTACAGCTGTGAGGTTTGTGTCACATCAGTTCCTCTAACGTCCACCTGAGGCTGGCTCCAGAAGTCCCCATGTCCAAATGTCCAACTGATTGACAGGTGGCTTGTTTCAGCAACCAGGCGTCATTCAGCAACCGCCTGTTTGTGTCAATGTAGATTAGCCTGAGACAGAGACTACGTCCAGGTTTTAGACAGTCTGCGTGGACGTCACAGAGACTACGTCCAGGTTTAAGACAGTCTGCGTGGACGTCACGGAGACTACGTCCAGGTTTTAGACAGTCTGCGGGGACGTCACTGAGACTACGTCCAGGTTTTAGACAGTCTGCGGGGACGTCACTGAGACTACGTCCAGGTTTTAGACAGTCTGCGGGGACGTCACAGAGACTACGTCCAGGTTTTAGACAGTCTGCGGGGACGTCACAGAGACTACGTCCAGGTTTTAGACAGTCTGTGGGGATGTCACGGAGACTACGTCCAGGTTTGACAGTCTGCGGAGACGTCACAGAGACTACGTCCAGGTTTTAGACAGTCTGCGGGGACGTCACGGAGACTACGTCCAGGTTTTAGACAGTCTGCGGGGACGTCACAGAGACTACGTCCAGGTTTTAGACAGTCTGTGGGGACGTCACGGAGACTACGTACAGGTTTTAGACAGTCTGCGGGGATGTCACGGAGACTACGTCCAGGTTTTAGACAGTCTGCGGGGACGTCACAGAGACTACGTCCAGGTTTTAGAGAGTCTGCGGGGACGTCACGGAGACTACGCCAGGTTTTAGACAGTCTGCGGGGACGTCACGGAGACTACGTCCAGGTTTTAGACAGTCTGCGGGGACGTCACGGAGACTACGTCCAGGTTTTAGACAGTCTGCGGAGACGTCACGGAGACTACGTCCAGGTTTTAGACAGTCTGCGGAGACGTCATGGAGACTACGCCAGGTTTTAGACAGTCTGTGGGGACGTCACGGAGACTACGCCAGGTTTTAGACAGTCTGTGGGGACGTCACGGAGACTACGTCCAGGTTTTAGACAGCGTCGGCTGCAGACAGAGGAAGCTGCAGCGTATCGACAGTTTGAGTCTGGACCTGGTCTCCGTGATGCGAGATGACAAAAATGTGACAACCTTAAAACTAAAAGTGATCCGTGGTGTCCACAGGTGAAGGTCTCTCAGCAGGACTCAGCCAGCGACGAGCAGGTGACCATGAAGACTCTGTCCAAAGGAGACTGGTTTGGAGAGCAGGCTCTGAAAGGGTGAAGCACACATAAACTCATGAACAAAGCATTTCAAAGCTTCAGTGTCTCCAACCTCGTGTCCTTCACTGAGTCCTTGTCTCCTTTGCAGAGAGGACGTCCGTACAGCCAGCGTCACAGCTGTGGGAGACGTCACGTGTCTGGTCATTGATAGAGAGTCAGTGAGGATCTTTGTTCACCGTGATTTCGGTTTTTTGTCTTTGTGTCCGTTAACTCATCAGTACGCATGTCGCAGGTCTTTCAAACAGCTGATTGGAGGACTGGACGACGTCAACAACAAGCAGTACGACAGCGATGAGCTCAAGGCCAAGTGAGTTCATTCATTTTAAATCATCTATCATGAAAGTTCAGCTGGCTCCAGCAGTGAGTCAGTCTCCATAAGTCCCCATGTTTCACAGCAGAAATAAACATGTTTACAGCCTGGTACAAAAAACAGTTTTGGTCTCTGTAGCTAATTTCCCCGTTCATGACAACTGTACTGAGGGTGAATTTATATACAACTCACCTGTTCACATTATATTAAGGATTAAAGTTATGCAGGCTTTGATTGACAGGTGGGCGTGGTCACAGTAACCAGGTGTCATTCAGCTCCACTGATTTCTATATTAGGTGGATGAGGCAGATACCGTGGTCCAGGGTCGCCCTTCGGCCTCCGCCTCCACCTTTAATTCAGTTTTATTCACACAGCTTCAAATCATAACAAGTTATCTCCTGACACTGTCCATGTAAAGCAGACCTGGTCTGTACAATCTGTGATATTATTTACAGAGACAGTTCCCACCATGAGCACTTGGTTAAGACTTTTCTTTCCAAACAAACAATGAGTAAAAAGTCACAGATTACATAAGACAGCATAAAGGAAGCTAACGCTAACGATCGACTTCTGAATAACCTGCAACCACAAACCCAACGTTGGTGAGTCTCAGTGCTGAATCCTGGGCGATAGTTTGGTTTGTTTTCTGCATGTTAAACTCGTGTGCAAAGGAGTGTGGGTCACCTTTGAAATGTTCCTAAAGGAACTTTGCAGATCTGTACAGCTGCACACAGGCCGGGCGGTGGATGTTCAGCTTCTGGTTTTGTATGTGCAGGCTGCAGGCGGAGGCAGATTTCTTTTCCAGCGTGTCCCTCAGTGATTTCAATGTCATCTGCACTCTGGGGATGGGAGGCTTCAGCCGAGTGGAGCTGGTGAGTGTGTGTGTTAGGTGGAGTACAGATGCACGCTGCTCCTGCCCCTGTGTAATGAACGGGATGTGATGGTGTGTTCAGGTGCAGCTGAAGAATGACACCAGCCGGTCGTTTGCCCCAAAGTGTTGAAGAAGCGTCACATCCTGGACACCAGCCAGCAGGGCCACATCCTGTCGGAGCGGCGCATCATGATGGAGGCTCACAGTCCGTTCATCATCAGGTCGAACACCTGAGCCCTCACCTCAGACTCTGAACCTGCTGTGGATGAAACCACATCAAACCACATAGTTACTGAAGATAATACATACTCAGCTTGTAACCATGGAGATCTTTAGAGGCAATCTGCATTTCATCTGAGTGAGGACTCAACATACAGCAGCAACTTAATGTGCTAACAAACAGAGCTAACAGCAGCTAACAGCAGCTAACAGACTGAGCTAACAGCAGCTAACAGACTGAGCTAACACCAGCTAACAGACTGAGCTAACAGCAGCTAACAGACTGAGCTAACACCAGCTAACAGACTGAGCTAACAGCAGCTAACAGACTGAGCTAACAGCAGCTAACAGACTGAGCTAACAGCAGCTAACAGACTGATCTGACAGCAGCTAACAGACTGAGCTAACACCAGCTAACAGCAGCTAACAGACTGAGCTAACACCAGCTAACAACAGCTAACAAACAGAGCTAACAGCAGCAACTTAATGTTCTAACAAACAGAGCTAACATCAGCTAACAACAGCTAACAGACTGAGCTAACATCAGCTAACAGACTGAGCTAACAGCAGCTAACAGACTGAGCTAACACCAGCTAACAGACTGAGCTAACATCAGCTAACAGACTGAGCTAACAACAGCTAACAAACAGAGCCAACAGCAGCTAACAGACTGAGCTAACACCAGCTAACAACAGCTAACAAACAGAGCTAACAGCAGCAACTTAATGTGCTAACAAACAGAGCTAACAGCAGCTAACAGAAGCTAACAGACTGAGCTAACATGAGCTAACAGACTGAGCTAACAGCAGCTAACAGACTGAGCTATCATGAGCTAACAGACTGAGCTAACATGAGCTAACAGACTAAGCTAACATGAGCAAACATATTGTTGTTAGCCCATGTTAGCCCAGCTAACATGGGCTAACAGACTGAGCGAACAGACTGAGCTAACAGCAGCTAACAGCAGCTAACAGACTGAGCTAACATGCTAACAGTCTGAGCTAACATGAGCTAACAGCAGCTAACAGAAGCTAACATGAGCTAACAGCAGCTAACAGAGTGAGCTAACATGAGCTAACAGCAGCTAACAGACTGAGCTAACATGAGCTAACAGCAGCTACAGCTGTCAGCAGTTTACTTCACTGTCCATCATAAACTCTGTAAATCACAGAGAGTTGAGGCGGAGCAGCCGGAGGACATCAGAGGGAAAACCAGAAAACATTTCCTCCATAAAATATGATCCAGTTTCACCAGAATCAGTGAAATAGTTGCTGCTGTGTGACTTAGTGCCGTAAAGCGTTACGTACTTCTCCTCACGTAAACTTGTGTGGCTTTAAATATCTTCGTTTGTCTTGGTCGTTGTCACTTCGTCTTCCTGCAGGCTGTATCGGACCTTCAGAGACTCCAAATATCTCTACATGCTGCTGGAGGCCTGTCTCGGAGGAGAACTGTGGACGGTACTGCGAGACAGGTGTGCGATTGTGTTGTTGTTTGTTTTACTTTGAAAGACGATGAAATCTTCAGCTTCGGCTCTTCGACCTTTCAGGGGATCCTTTGATGACGGCATCACTCGGTTCTACACCGGCTGCGTCATCGAGGCTCTGGCTTTCCTGCACTCCAGAGGAATCATCTACAGAGACCTCAAACCTGAGAACATCATACTGGACCACCGAGGATACGCCAAGCTGGTGTGGACGCGCGTCTTCCAGATAGAACGCAACAATGTGGGTTTGACGAAGAGTTGATGTTCATCACGTGTCTGTTTGGTACAGGTGGACTTTGGCTTTGCTAAGAAGGTCGGTCTGGGTAAGAAGACGTGGACATTTTGTGGGACTCCGGAGTACGTCGCTCCTGAGATCATCCTGAACAAAGGCCACGACAGCTCAGCTGACTGCTGGTCTCTGGGAATACTGGTCTTTGAGCTGCTCAGTGGCAGGTACGCCAGCAGATGTTCACACACTTATATCAACACGGGAAGTATCCAGATCCTTTGTCGCGGGTTCGGCGTTCCTGGCGTCTAATCTTTTCAAACCTCTCCGTCTCCAGTCCTCCATTTTCGGGCTCTGATCCCATGAAGACCTACAACATCATCCTGAGAGGCATCGACATGATCGAGTTTCCCAAGAAGATCACCAAGAGCGCCGCCAACCTCATCAAGAGACTCTGCAGGTTGTTAATCCGCCTTAACTGAAGTTCTTTTTCTTCACGGCCAACAACGTGTGTGCGCTTGTTTCTCAGGGACAACCCTTCAGAGAGGCTGGGAAACCAGAAGAACGGGGTGAAGGACATCCAGAAACACAAGTGAGTCACTGCCGACCGCCGCTCTGTCGGAGATAAAGCGAGGCTGTCGTCATGGCAACGTGTCTTTGTCCTTCAGGTGGTTCGAGGATTCAACTGGGACGGCCTCCGCCAGGGAACCGTCGGCTCTCCGTTCACGCCCACGGTGGGTAACGCTTCAGAGTCTGCTTCGAGGTAGCGGCACGCGGACAGAGAGCGCTAACGTCTGAGCTTTTCCTCCGTCAGGTGAACGGGCCGCTGGACAACAGCAACTTTGACTATTTCCCCGAGGACACAGAAGACCCCCCTCCTGACGAAGAGTCCGGCTGGGACCTCGAGTTTTAGAAGCTGACGGAGGGGACGGGACCTGAAGCCATATTAGAGTTTAAGAGACAAACATCTGAGATTTAAAGACTAAAATCAAAATATCCAAAGATATTTACGAGATAAAATCGTGATGTGTGGAGAATAAAGTTCATTTGAAGACTAACCCCGTGTACGAAGGCTCAGCGGCGGCTCGTGGTTCGAATCCGACCGCCGGCCCTTTGCTGCATTCTCCATCAATAATCAAAATATTTAGAGAAAAGGTGAAAAGTATTTAATAAGGTGATGAAGAAGTGGTAATATTGACAGATTTTAATCATTTTTTCAAAATATTTTGACTTTTATTTTGAAATCTCAGATTGTTTTTCTCTTCATAGTCAGCAGAATATCATTTGTCATGTTTTAGGTTATTGTGTTTAATATTTCTAATCCTAAATCCATCATAACGTCATAAATATAGAGCGTGGATTCATACCGACTGAACAAAAGAGCACAGTGCTGCCTTCAGGGTACCTCCAGCCCTGCTGGGATATACGAGTTACGTCAGAGGTGATTGAGTATGCAGCAGAACCACAGGGGTAAATATGACGGGGGCAGCTGGCTCCTCTGTGGCATTTATACGCAGAGAGAATGAAAATGTTCCATATTTTGAATTATATTTTCAGCCACGACGCCTTTTTACTTCTCTGCTTGAACCAGAGTTTATCGTTTGTCGCGGTTTAACGATCAAAATGAACCTTCACTTTTTTTTTACAGTAATAAACTGTAAAAATCTCCAGATTAAAGTCATGAATAAACATGTGGAGGACAAGTCGAAGCATTTCAAGTAAAATCCTAAAAACATCGAATGTGTCGTGAAGAAGTCGCAACGTTTTGACTTTGTAAAACTCTGATAGAACTTCTACTTAGATACTTGGGTACTTTTAAAAAAATACTTGAATGATTATGTCAGGCCGGGACTCGAATGAGGACTCACATGCAGAGTTTAGGCAGTAAGCTGTTTTATTCAGGACGGCAAAAATCCTCGACTGAGTGAGGCTATGAAAAGGGCCTAAACTAAAGAAAACAAAAATCACTCCAAGGAGGAAAAAACACTGAACTACTCTAAATAACAAAATCAAAATCACTCTCAGCGAGGAACAATAAAGCAAAGACTGCTCGTATTAAAGATTAACGAAATCAAAATCACTCATAAAGAGTAAAAACAAAAAGGCTATGAAACATCAACTTAAGGCTCAAAAACGAGGCTGGAAACACACTAGACTAGATACAAAGTAACAAAAAGCTAGACTAGGAAGTACAACAGAAAATCACTCATATGAGGAAGAAAACAAAGAATACTTGAGCTAAGGAGCTGTGGCTATGGACTGTGAAATAAAGGCTTTGGTGCAGCTACGAAGGACGAAACACAAGACAAAGGGAGACGCAGACAATATATACACAAGGTGATGGGGAACAGGTGGAAACAATCAGACCGGTGACACACGAGGAAGGGCAAGTGACCTGAAACGAGAGGAGAGTTATCTTTCAAAATAAAACAGGAAATGACAAGACATAACAAAAACCCAGCTTGACCTCACCGCGGTGTGACAGCTTATCATTGATTATCAATATAAAGTGCATGTGTGCCTGTGCAAGAACAAACGGTTATAAACTGTAATAATCAAAAACTGTAATTTTACTCTCAAAAAAACAAACATGAAATATGTTGAGGATAAATAAATATATCAAAAAACACATCAGAGAGAATAATAAACATGTACATCTTCAAGATAAAACTTTACATACCTCAATGAGTTTTGAACGCAGGTGGTTGGTGATTATTATTAATTAATAAAGTGAATATGTGCTCATGCAAGAACCGCAAGAAAAAGGTCGTATCTACAGAATAAAGTCAAATTTACAGAACAAAGTGATATGTCAGTATATTTTCACATTCTTTTTATATTTCCCAAAAATATTTTGAGTCTCAGACTTTTTCCCCAGACAGTCAGATTCATGGGGTTCGGTTGTATTTCATGTCACAACCTTTAAAGTTTGTGTGACTGTGTGAATTCAGAGTGCTGCTGACAGTTTTAATTGTTGCTATTTTTCCCAGTGAAACCACAAGTTGTTGTTCTGTTTTCCTCCAGAGCTCTCTGTGTTCGGGTTGTGGGTCTGTGTCCTGACGGCCGCTGTGACCTCCTTCAGTCCGTTTGTCTTTTTTAGATTTCATGGGTGTTTTGCTCAAACACAACAGCATGCCTCTGGCCGTGGTGCGTTTGGAGGACTCGGGTAAATCAGACTGTGAGTGGAAACAAGCGGCGCTGAGGAGGTAGATGTTTATCAGCTGCTGACCTCCAGGCTGTGAGGTTCACGCTTCCTGTGGTGAACTGGGCCGTGATGGAAACAGCCGCCTCCATTAACGAGCTCTCCCACAATTTGCTTGAATAATTGACGCACAGATAAGACACACACACATTTTTCCACATTGGTAACGTCAGCTTCATTATCTGCAGGTGGACCTTAAATCTGTCTTAAAGGGACAGTGCGACATTTTTTTAAATTTAAATGTTCTTGTAGCTGTTTCATCATGTATGTGTATTTCTGTCGTCGTTGATATATGCTGCTCATTGTCATCACTGTGTTTTATTTGTATTACATTTTTATTAACGTGTTGTCATCAGTGTGTTCGTGTGTGTCTCATGGCTGCAAATCTAAATCTTCTTTGGTTGACGATGATAAACAAAGTTAAAAACTGGCTCGGTGTCGTCGAGTTTTTCTGACTCATACAGTTTATAGTTTTTGTAAATACAATAACAGTAACAATATATCACAGTACAACTGCACCCTGTTTAATTCGACTTTATTTCATCTATTTTAATGTTTGTTTTAATTCTTTTTTTTTTTAAATAAATGAACAAACTCAGGATAGGTGACGTTACTCTGCGCTCTTATTTTGAAAAAGGTGTCACCTGACCAGCATGTTAATAAACATTTTAAACATAAAGTAAAGAGATTAAATTATATATTATATATATTATATTATAAATCAAAGTGAGTGACATCATCAAACTAATTTCATTAATTTACTCATATTTATAAACGTATTACGTTTTTTAATTCAAACATAATATTTAGTAAATAAGTTTTATATAAATATAAATAATTTTTTAACATGTAATTAATTAATTAATATTTGGTCTAAAACAGTCAGCAAATAGTGAAACAGCTGATGATGAATATAGAAAATATACACTGTAAAATCTGAGAGAATAAGAATACTGTGAGTACTTGTTGATACTTTTAAAATGCAGTATTTTTACTGTGTTTTTACAGTACATATATAAAACACTGAGTACTTCAGGTACACTTTGTTTTTACAGTACATATATAAAACACTGAGTACTTCAGGTACACTTTGTTTTACAGTACATATATAAAACACTGAGTACTTCAGGTACACTTTGTTTTACAGTACATATATAAAACACTGAGTACTTCAGGTACACTTTGTTTTACAGTACATATATAAAACACTGAGTACTTCAGGTACACTTTGTTTTACAGTGCATATATAAAACACTGAGTACTTCAGGTACACTTTGTTTTACAGTGCATACATATATAAAACACTGAATACTTCAGGTACTCTTTGTTTTTACAGTACATATATAAAACACTGAGTACTTCAGGTACACTTTGTTTTACAGTTACATATATAAAACACTGAATACTTCAGGTACACTTTGTTTTACAGTACATATATAAAACACTGAGTACTTCAGGTACACTTTGTTTTACAGTACATATATAAACACTGAGTACTTCAGGTACACTTTGTTTTACAGTACATATATAAACACTGAGTACTTCAGGTACTTTGTTTTACAGTGCATATATAAAACACTGAGTACTTCAGGTACTCTTTGTTTTTACAGTACATATATAAAACACTGAGTACTTCAGGTACACTTTGTTTTACAGTACATACATATATAAAACACTGAGTACTTCAGGTACTCTTTGTTTTACAGTGCATACATATATAAAACACTGAGTACTTCAGGTACACTTTGTTTTACAGTACATATATAAAACACTGAGTACTTCAGGTACTCTTTGTTTTACAGTGCATATATAAAACACGGAGTACTTCAGGTACACTTTGTTTTACAGTACATATATAAAACACTGAGTACTTCAGGTACACTTTGTTTTACAGTACATATATAAAACACTGAGTACTTCAGGTACTCTTTGTTTTACAGTACATATATAAAACACTGAGTACTTCAGGTACACTTTGTTTTACAGTGCATATATAAAACACTGAGTACTTCAGGTACACTTTGTTTTACAGTGCATACATATATAAAACACTGAGTACTTCAGGTACACTTTGTTTTACAGTACATATATAAAACACTGAGTACTTCAGGTACACTTTGTTTTACAGTACATATATAAAACACTGAGTACTTCAGGTACTCTTTGTTTTACAGTACATATATAAAACACTGAGTACTTCAGGTACACTTTGTTTTACAGTACATATATAAAACACTGAGTACTTCAGGTACACTTTGTTTTACAGTGCATACATATATAAAACACTGAGTACTTCAGGTACACTTTGTTTTACAGTGCATATATAAAACACTGAGTACTTCAGGTACACTTTGTTTTACAGTACATATATAAAACACTGAGTACTTCAGGTACACTTTGTTTTACAGTGCATACATATATAAAACACTGAGTACTTCAGGTACTCTTTGTTTTACAGTGCATATTTGTGGCCGTGCTGCGTTCACTGACACTCAGCAGCTTTTTCTACTTGACTGAGTCACTTCAGACACAAACAGCCGTGACCTGAATTACAAAGTGACGCGGCCTGTTTCCTTCTTCTGTTTAACTTTAATCACAGTCTCTCCATCTTCTTCTCCTCCTCCTCCTCCTCCTCCTCCTCCTCCTCCTTCTTCTCCTCCTCCTCCTTCTCCTCCTCCTTCTTCTCCTCCTCCTCCTCCTCCTTCTCCTCCTCCTCCTCCTCCTCCTCCTCCTCCTCCTTTATTCACTGAGCTTCTTCTCAGACCAGAACTCGGATTTCTTGAAGAGTCTGTCTCGTGCTCGGAAACTCCGTGTAACTCCGTGTCTGTGTGGAAATTTCTAATTATCTCGCGGGTTAATTACACCCATGGACAAATCATTAACTGCGCCCCCGCGGGAACGACGCGCTCTGATTGGTCCGCTCTGATAGAAATACCAGGTGTGGACGGTGAGACGGGACCACCAGCACCAGCAGCTGCACCAGCACCATCAGGAAGGCCAGAACCCTGAACCAGAACCAGAACCACCTCAGCACCAGCATCCACAGCCCCGTGAGACGACATGCTGCCCGGCTCCGCTCTGCTCCTGCTCCTCGGCCTCAGCTCCGCCGCCTGCTTCGAGCTGCTGCCGGAGGAAGCTGCTCCCCGCCGGGCACGATTCTCCGCGAACAGCCCGAGTGAGTCATGGTTCAGTTTGTACTTTTACTCGAGTACTGCACTTCATCTCGGTACCTTTTTTTATTTACCTGAGAGCTTCAGTTTCATTAATCAGAGACTTGATGATGGTTGAAGTTGAATTTTTTACTTTTTCCTTGAATCATTTAAATCAGAATCTCACAGAGAGTTTGTGTCTTTGTGTCTTTTGTCTTTGTGTCTTTGGTGCAAAACAAACAGTAAGTAAAAAAACTATGAGCACTGCCAGAAGTATTCGCTCACCTGCCTCGACTTGCAGATGAACTGAGTTGACATCCCGTTCTTAATCCAAAGGGTTTATTATGATGATCCAGCGTTTGCAGCTGTGGGAGCTCGAACTCTTCTGGGAAGCTTCAGGACGGTTTGTGGGATGTTTTTTCTTCCAGAGGCTCGTTCAGGCGCTCGCACACTGCAGAGACGCTTCTCTGGAGTTACGAACCGCACTTCTCCATCTGGCAATCTGATGGACGAGTCCGGGTTTGGCAGTTCCCAGGAGAACGGTACCTGTCTGACTGCATTGTGCAAAGTGTGAAGTCCCAACTTTGTGGGAAGCGTTTGGAGATGGCTCCGTCCTCCTCCAGCGTGACTGTGCACAAAGCAAAGGTCCACACAGGCATCAGCGAGAGCTTGCTGTGCTTGACTGAACCGGACTGGCTGCAGAGTCCTGAGCGAGTGTGTGACCTCACAAACGACCTTCTGGTTTATCAGGACAAACTGTAAATGAAACAAAGCATTTCCCGTCATGAAGCCTTTTCTGTTTTCGAATGTTCACGTGAACGCGTCTCTGTTTGCAGCGGACGTGGCCAGATGTTTGAACGGAGCCGTGTCCGTCGGCTGTGGATTCTTCTCCTGTCTGGAAAACTCAACGTGTGACACCGACGGGATGCATGAAATCTGTGAGCTCTTCCTCCACACAGCTGCTACCTTCAACACAGAGGTGAGTCTGTCTGTCTGTCCATCATCCATCCACCTGTCTGTCTGTCTGTGTGTCTCACCTGTGAGCGTCTGTCCTCAGGGGAAAACCTTTGTGAAGAAGAGTCTGCACTGCATCTCCCAGGGAATCTCAGCCAAGGTTTTCCAGACGATCCGCCGCTGCAACATCTTCCAGAGGATGATCGCAGAGGTTCGTGAGCTCGTATTCGGACTCGCTGCGACGTCAACGCGTCTCTCTGCTCACTGAGTTTGTCTTTGTCCTGTTAAAGGTGCAGGAAGATTGTTACACCAGCCTGGACATCTGCACTGTGGCTCGAACCAACCCTGACGCCATCGGAGAGGTGGTGCAAGTGCCGACTCATTTCCCCAACAGGTCAGCATGATGACGCGCACCATGACCGAGCTGTAGACCGACACAGATGCAGAAAGGAGGCGGTGTGTTTGTCGCTCTGGCTGCATGGTGAGAAGACGTGGTGGATTCAAAGCTCTTCTCCTTCTTGTCCAGGTACTACAGCACTCTGCTGCAGACCCTGCAGGCCTGCGACGAGCAGACGGTGGCGGCGGTGAGGGCCGGCCTCATGGCCAGGTTAGGCCCCGACATGGAGACCTTCCTGCAGCTGGTCCAGAACAAACCCTGCACCACTGGCTCCAGCTCCGGCACCTTCAACAACCCCTCGAGCTGGAGAAACATGCCCGTGTTCAACATCCAGCCCGGCTTCAGAGGCCGGGACCCGACCCACCTGTTCGCCAGGAGATCTGTGGACGCCGTGGAGGGAGGGGCTAAAGCCGAGAACTAGCACACACACACACACACACACACACACACACACACACTTCCTCCTCACAATGATTCACAGAAGCTTTAGATGGTGATTAGGGGTAATAATTATGTTATTATGATTTAGTCTGATTTTCTCAGTTGCAACAAACTTGACTGAGAACCCGTCACAGATGTTTGAACAGAGGCAACGATCACGACTGATATTTATTTTCTTAAACAGGTTAATTTATGAGGCTGTCGTATTTAATGTAGTGTGAGCGGGAAAGAGGCCGCGGAGGTCGGAGGCGCTGTCACGCTGGTCGTGGAGCTCGTCATGACTCTCGTTAGGCTTCGCTGGTCTGAGATTACGTTTTTTTTTTTTTAAAGAGTTTGACTGTGATGTAAAAACCTGACGGTTGGTAATAAACAATGTTCTACAGTGATGACTTTGGCCCGTGTGATTTTCTTCATGATTAAAACATAAAGCATCATTTCAGTGTCGTGTGTGTTTCCTCCACGTCTGATCTTTTGTTCTGGTCACTCTTCTTTTGCCAGCTGCTCCAGATGTTTCAGATTTTATGGGTTCCTTCTTCCAGATGCTGTTTGAGATCTCTGCGCGGGTTCTCACCGACTCTCCACGTCTGGGTGATTTCAGAAGTCTGTCATTGTCCTGATGTAAGACTCAAGACGTCAGCCCAGCTCGGCGTCTGTCTGTCAGCCTTTTATTTCACCAAGCTCTCACCAACCACTAAAAGTCAGTCCCACATTTACTCTTGTACGGCGGCTAACAGACTGTGCTAACAGCAGCTATCAGACTGAGCTAACAGCAGCCAACAGACTGAGCTAACAGCAGCCAACAGACTGAGCTAACAGCAGCCAACAGACTGAGCTAACAGCAGCCAACAGACTGCGCTAACATGAGCTAACAGCAGCTATCAGACTGAGCTAACAGCAGCTAATAGCAGCTATCAGACTGAGCTAACAGCAGCTATCAGACTGAGCTAACAGCAGCTAACATGAGCTAACAGCAGCTAACAGACTAAGCTAACATGAGCTAACAGCAGCTAACAGACTAAGCTAACAGCAGCCAACAGCAGCCAACAGACTGCGCTAACATGAGCTAACAGCAGCTATCAGACTGAGCTAACAGCAGCTAACAGACTGAGCTAACATGAGCTAACAGCAGCTAACAGACTGAGCTAACATGAGCTAACAGCAGCTAACAGACTGGACTAACAGCAGCTAGCAGACTGAGGTAACATGAGCTAACAGCAGCTAGTAGACTGAGGTAACATGAGCTAACAGCAGCTAACAGACTGGGCTAACATAATCTAACAGCAGCTAACAGACTGAGCTAACATGAGCTAACAGGAGCTAACAGACTGAGCTAACAGCAGCTACAGCTGTCGTAGTCCATAACACCTGTTGGTACAAACACTCAGTTCGTCACCACCAAGCTGACGAGCTGAGCTAACAGCAGCTACAGCTGTCAGCAGTTTACTTCACTGTCCATCATAAAGTCAGTCCCATGTTTACTTGTTCCTCCTCACCAGCAGCAAACCCACTGGCGGCTTCTTGCTCGCTCACTCTCTCCTTTTCTCTTCTTAGCTTCCTCCGTCAGCGTCCTCTTCACTCTCTGCTCCTCTGCCATCATGTCCATAGAAGCTGCTGTGAACCTCTTCTTCTTCTTCTTCTTCTTTGTGTATTTGGATTATTGATACTTTACTGCACACACACAGATTATTTACTGAATTTACTGAAGAGTGCTGTGACTGTAGGTAACACACAGATATGTGTAAGTACAATAATGTGATATTAATGTGATGTAACAGGATGTGACATAAAGTGTTATTCTTGTAGTACTGCTCCAAAACTACAAAATATTTGTATCTTTTATTTGTGCAGTTTGTGGACGAGCCACCAGGTGGCGATGATGTGACGTGTATTTTTCTACAGTACTGCTGCAGTACTTCCTAACATGTATGTAATATTCCTGCTGCACTCCGTGTCTCTGACAGTTACTTTGCAGATTCATTTATTTTCATGTTGGCACAATAAACACATTGATGATGTGTCTTTACGTTCTACGCTGAGATAAAGCTGCCAGTCTGGATTTATACGTTTCATGACTTCGTTCCTCCTCGGTGTTTGTCCGGGCCTGTTGGCTCGGTGCTGGAGGTGTGAAGTGACACCACGATGGCTCTAATTCAGCATCTGTTACACACGGTGAAGACGGTGAAGACTCCTCACCTCAGTGTTACGATGTGTTACCCATTAACTCCCATCAGGCCGGGTGAGAAAGATGAGCAGCCTCCACACACACACACACACACACACACACACACACACACACACACACACACACACACACACACACACACACACACACACACACACACACACACACACACACACACAATGTGTTCACTGAAGCCTCCACACAGACGCACATCAGACCAGAAAACACTAAAATCTGAGTGTCTGGTTCCATTTCTAATGTTTTTTCTTCTTCTTTAGGTTTAAAGATAAAAAATTGTTCCTAAAAAGTTCAAGTATTCTGTTCTCTTCCACATTCTTCCACAGATAATCGATAATTATCTCATCGTCGTCATCGGCGTCGACGCAGATTTCTCATGTTTTCAGCAGGTGTCTCGTTAACCACGATGCATGCATGTCATTAGTTCTGCAGGTACATGAAGTATTGGACCTGAACCACGTGTCACTGGATCCATCCATCCATGCTAACACACGACAAACACACCTGCCAGTCATCAGCGTGTCCACAGGTGAGCGTTGCGTAACAGAAGCATGGAGCAGACGAGGCTTTGTGGTTTGGAGGTGAACCAGAGATCCGAGCTCAGGATGTGTCCGCAGGATTCACGACGGGAAGGAGAAAACTTTCTCTGGAAGTAACTCAGAGTTTCAGGGAAGCCGGAGATCTCCGAGGGGGAAACTGGACGAGGCCGTTCAGACTGATGCAGTTCAGTACGAGGCGGTAACTAAATACACCGAGCACCGGGAACGTGTTCCTGAAGTCAGCCAGCGGATACATGGGACAAGAAGTCAGACAGGCCGAGATGTGTGTATGGTGTGTGTGTGTGATAAAAACAAGCTTCTCTTCCCACAGTTCATCTTTTTTTGTACAACACACACACACACACACACACACACACACACACACACACACACACACACACACACACACACACACACACACACACACACACACACACACACACACACACACACACGTGTGTGTGTTTTATCTTCATCTTCAAGGTCTTTCACACTTACAGGTCTACATTACCAAACGAGGACCGTGACACGGCACGGACACAGTGGGGTCCTCTGCTGGTCCTGCAGCGTTGTCGCCCCCTTTTGGAATTTATACATTTTTTTTTTTTTTATAAAAACGGACGTTTGTCGTCATGATTACAATATTAATCACACGGTTACGGTTAGGTAACGGCTTCAGGTCTTGTGTATTGAAGTCAGATTGACTCAGGTTATCTCGGTATATCGGCCTCTGGTCGGAAGCGGGTCTGAAACCGGGCCGACCCTGATCAGCTGGAGCTCAGGAGGAAAACCGACTCCGTCATGCACAAGGTTTCATGAATCGAGGGTTAGCATCGACTTCTGTTGTCATGGTCACAATAATAAACGTGTTTAAGGGAACGACTACAATAAACTGACTTCCTCCTCGTCCTCTAGAGGGCGCTGTGACAGTTTCCAAACAGCAAGTTATCACATTTTGTACATTAAATCAAAGCGCAGTAAAAATTCAAAAGGATTTTAATACTGTTTGTTATTTGACACATTCAACTAGAAGCATTTTCTGTCCATGGCAGGCTGCGATCAGCTGGAGGATAAGTGCAATGTGGAGCTGTAACACTGGCAGATCAGAACACCTTTGGCAACATGACATCACTGCGGACTGAGACACATAAATATTAGTGGGAAATAAATAAACGAATACAAACGCACAAAGAGAACTTGAGGAATGAATCTATAAATGTGATTCATTCCTGGCACAAACAAAAAGTCAAATTTAACATTTATAGAGATAGTTGTGTATTAAATTCATCTAATTGTCCCTTCATCTCTTCCATATAACACAAAACTATTATTTACAATATTCACACTGACGTTATTATTAACATTACCAAAGCAGTAATGCAATGGGCAGAACCGGAGCCGAGCCCGGCTCCCACAGTCTTCTATCAGCGGGTGGACTCGGTCTCTGCACCCTGTATGAATGGGATGGTGTGTGAGCTGCTTCCTGAGGCCTTGCTGGGGAGTCCGGCTCGGTCCAGCTGTTCTTCACATCAGGCTGCTGCTGATAGACGGCAGTGAAGCAGCTCGTCCGAGCTCCTCCGCTCGGCCTCGTCTGGGGATTTAGCGCCGCCCCGCGCAGCAGAGGAAGCGGTATGAAGGTGATCCAGGAAGGGAACGAGTCCCACGGCGCCTATGTGGAGTTACAGGAATGAGCCGAGACAGAAGAATACTGGACGAGAGGAACGGCCAGATCCAGGTACTCCTGAACAGACGGAGAGATGAAGTGAAAGAGTTCAAGCTGCGACCTGGAGACACTGAAAGCAGCTGAAGTGTAAGCAGAGGGGTTAACTGTTTAATGTCTGTGAGCCAACGTCAACATTCAAACATTTATTATGATCTTAAATCTTCACACTTGTTTCTTCTGAATGTCTTTACCTGGTTCGCCATCAGAGACAGAGTGCGGTCTAAATCTTCCACCAGCTGTTGGAAGGTCGGTCTGCGGGACGGGACGGCGTGCCAGCAGTCCCTCATCATCAGGTACCTGATCAAACATGGAACATTACGAGAAAATACGAAAATACTCGAGCACAAAACAAGCAGCTGAGAGTCCCTGACTGTCTGTACTCACAGCTCCTGAGTGCAGGCCCAAGGTTTTTCCATGCGGTGTCCTTCCTTCAGCAGCTTGAAGAGCTCCTCCACCGGGACCCCGGGGTAAGGAGACCCACCGAGGGTGAAGATCTCCCACAGCAAGACTCCGAAAGACCACCTGATACAGAAAAACACCATGAGTCTGCGAGGACGTCACAGAGACTACGTCCAGGTTTTAGACAGTCTGCGGGGACGTCACGGAGACTACGTCCAGGTTTTAGACAGTCTATGGTCACGGAGACTACGTCCAGGTTTTAGACAGTCTATAGTCACGGTGACTACGTCCAGGTTTTAGACAGTCTGTGGTCACGGAGACTGCGTCCAGGTTTTAGACAGTCTGCGGGGACGTCACGGAGACTACGTCCATTTTTTAGACAGTCTGCAGGGACGTCACAGAGACTACGTCCAGGTTTTAGACAGTCTATAGTCACGGAGACTACGTCCAGGTTTTAGACAGTCTATAGTCACAGAGACTACGTCCAGGTTTTAGACAGTCTATAGTCACGGAGACTACGTCCAGGTTTTAGACAGTCTGTGGTCACGGAGACTGCGTCCAGGTTTTAGACAGTCTGTGGTCACGAAGACTGCGTCCAGGTTTTAGACAGTCTGTGGTCACGGAGACTACGTCCAGGTTTTAGACAGTCTGTGGTCACGGAGACTACGTCCAGGTTTTAGACAGTCTATAGTCACAGAGACTACGTCCAGGTTTTAGACAGTCTGTGGTCACGGAGACTACGTCCAGGTTTTAGAAAGTCTATAGTCACAGAGACTACGTCCAGGTTTTAGACAGTCTATAGTCACGGAGACTACGTCCAGGTTTTAGACAGTCTGTGGTCACGGAGACTACGTCGAGGTTTTAGACAGTCTGTGGTCACGAAGACTGCGTCCAGGTTTTAGACAGTCTGTGGTCACGGAGACTACGTCCAGGTTTTAGACAGTCTATAGTCACGAGACTACGTCCAGGTTTTAGACAGTCTATAGTCACAGAGACTACGTCCAGGTTTTAGACAGTCTGTGGTCACGGAGTCTGCGGGGACGTCACGGAGACTACGTCCATTTTTTAGACAGTCTGCGGGGACAGAACAGAGACTACGTCCAGGTTTTAGACAGTCTGTGGTCACGGAGACTGCGTCCAGGTTTTAGACAGTCTGTGGTCACGAAGACTGCGTCCAGGTTTTAGACAGTCTGTGGTCACGGAGACTACGTCCAGGTTTTAGACAGTCTATAGTCACAGAGACTACGTCCAGGTTTTAGACAGTCTATAGTCACAGAGACTACGTCCAGGTTTTAGACAGTCTATAGTCACGGAGACTACGTCCAGGTTTTAGACAGTCTGTGGTCACGGAGACTACGTCCAAGTTTTAGACAGTCTATAGTCACAGAGACTACGTCCAGGTTTTAGACAGTCTGTGGTCACGGAGACTACGTCCAGGTTTTAGACAGTCTGTGGTCACGGAGACTGCGTCCAGGTTTTAGACAGTCTGTGGTCACGGAGACTACGTCCAGGTTTTAGACAGTCTATAGTCACAGAGACTACGTCCAGGTTTTAGACAGTCTGTGGGGACGTCACGGAGACTACGTCTATTTTTTAGACAGTCTGCGGGGACGTCACGGAGACTGCGTCCAGGTTTTAGACAGTCTGTGGGGACGTCACAGAGACTGCGTCCAGGTTTTAGACAGTCTGTGGGGACGTCACAGAGACTACGTCCAGGTTTTAGACAGTCTGCGGGGACGTCACAGAGACTACGTCCAGGTTTTAGACAGTCTGCGGGGACGTCACAGAGACTACGTCCAGGTTTTAGACAGTCTGCGGGGACGTCACGGAGACTGCGTCCAGGTTTTAGACAGTCTGTGGTCACAGAGACTACGTCCAGGTTTTAGACAGTCTGTGGTCACAGAGACTGCGTCCAGGTTTTAGACAGTCTGTGGGGACGTCACGGAGACTGCGTCCAGGTTTTAGACAGTCTGCGGGGACGTCACAGAGACTACGTCCAGGTTTTAGACAGTCTGCGGGGACGTCACGGAGACTGCGTCCAGGTTTTAGACAGTCTGTGGTCACAGAGACTACGTCCAGGTTTTAGACAGTCTGTGGTCACAGAGACTGCGTCCAGGTTTTAGACAGTCTGCGGGGACGTCACGGAGACTGCGTCCAGGTTTTAGACAGTCTGTGGTCACAGAGACTACGTCCAGGTTTTAGACAGTCTATAGTCACGGAGACTGCGTCCAGGTTTTAGACAGTCTGCGGGGACTTGTGGTTGAACTCACACATCACTCTGGTGCGTGTAGACTCGGTCGAACAAAGCTTCTGGTGCCATCCACTTGACGGGCAGTCGACCCTGTGGGGACATGAAGACGTGGGTCAGAACTCGTCTCATCACTGACGTTAACTTGGCTCTGCTGAAGCCGGTCCGCCTCACGTTAGTGGTCTTCTTGTAGTAGTCGATGTGGTGGATATCTCGAGCCAGGCCGAAGTCGGCGATCTTCATCACGTTATCTTCTGTGATGAGAACGTTTCTGGCTGCCAGGTCTCTGTGAATACACTGAAGGCAGAGGAGCTTCATGATACGAACGCACACAGCAAATGAAACGGATTTAAAGTCAGTGTATAACGTGTGAACCGACCTTCTTCGAGGCGAGGTACGCCATTCCTCGGGCCACCTGGTACGCCGCAGACACCAGCTCCATCAGCTCAAAGCTGCCCAGAGAAACCTGCCTGGATCCGCTCCAGTACTCCAACCCGACGGGTCGCCGGGCGCGGAGACACTCCCTCAGGTTCCCCTGCGAGGCGTACTCCACCACCACATAGAGAGGGCCTGACGGAGACACGCAGGAGGTGGAGGAGGCGTCACCGTTAACATCTGACGTAACAACAGCTGACAGACGTCACACATGAAGCGCGCGCTCACCGTCCTGAGTGCACGCGCCCAGCAGGTTGATGATGTTCTTGTGTTTCCCGATCATCTTCATCATCTCCATCTCGGAGATCAGGTCGGACAGATCCTTCTCTGTGGCGTCGGCTGCACACAACAGCTTCACGTTACGGGACGCGATCTTTATGATCTCTTATGGTTCAACAAGAAATCCATCAGAGAAACACACAAACAATCCCCGCAGGAGAAATAAAACAAATCTAAAACTCAAACACATGAGAGCAGATGGATACTGAACACAGAGCAGTGTTGGGAAGTTCGGACTCACAGTTGAGTCGTGAACTAATCGTTTCTGTCCTGACTGATGAGTTCAAACTGAACGATACGTTCACGAACACAGATGTGTTGACTTCGAAATAATTGGAAAAAAAGCGTTGGACATTGATTCTTGTGTTATTTCTAATTGTCCAGTTTATTGACCCGTCTTGAAGTGTTTCACACTGTACACGTAGCACCACAGGCTAAAACACAGAAGGTGGACGGTTCACATGAGGAGCTGCACCGCAGGATCTCTCATATTCAACGTTTCCAAATGAATTTAGTGAATTAAAATGAAATGAAATAAAGTTCATGATTATTTATTATCACTAAATGAACGAGGTCTCCTTCAGACTCTTCTTCTCACCTTTGAGCATCTTCACGGCGACCTTCGTCAGGCGCGTCGGTTTATTTTTGTCGACTCCGACGGCCTCGGCCAGAACCACCTGACCGAAGCATCCTTCACCCAGAGGCTTCCCCAGCGCCAGCCTGAGCACCACACACACATTTCAATGACATCACATTAACAACAGGCAGTATTCTCACAAATGTCACTCTACAGAAATAATTTCTACATAGACGTAGGAAAATTCGTGGGCTCCGCAGCGATATCACTGCTGAAGCTGTCAGACTTATAGTTTTGGCGGGAGACGCACTGATGCTCCAGGATCACCCACCGACAGCCCCATCTACTCCCATGTAAACTGGAGAGGAGAAATGTCCCAGAGGAGCACGGGGCACCTGTTCTTTCTCTCTTGCCCAGGTCACAGTTTTTAACTTCACACACTGAAATTCAGCATCCACATGGTCGACAAGATGAGGATGCTCACGCTCATTTGGGCTTTTTGATACCACCTACCGTTTGGCTTTAGCGTCCACTAGTTGGAGGGGCTTCATTTAGAGATTTTCTGTGTCTCTCAGCAGTCACTCACACACAGACAGAGCACAGCTGCAGTTAACTGCTCTGACCTGCAGCTGACCCTGGTTGCTCGGCAACAACCTCAAGCTGCCTTCGACTGACTCTGTTGAGTCTCTGTGCTGCTGCAGTGTCTCCTTTGTACGAATAGTTCCCGTAGAGTTGAAGCTGCACTCACAATCTGTTTTGTTTCGGGCAGGTCGTACCTGTCACGTGGCAGCTCCCAGACGGGATCGTAGGGAAGTTCGTACTCCGACACTCCTGCCAGGATGGTGGTGGCGGCGCTGGAGAGACGAGACTGACGCATCAAACACATCCCAGACTGAAGGGAGGACGAGGACTCGACCGACACCTACCGAGGGAGGAAAGGTACAAGGTGAGGTGAGGAAAGGTTTGTCTTTGGAAACAGCAGACAGACAGACGACAGACAGACAGACAGACAGACAGACAGACAGACAGACAGACAGACAGACAGACAGACAGACAGACGTTACCTGTCTCCTCAGAGGGATGCTCTTGGCTAGCTTCTGGACAGCTAACTGGCTGCTGAAGTCGCTCTTCTTCGGCGCGCAGCACAGTCTGCAGATGACTGCCGTGGCCGTGAGGATGATGATGATGAAAAAGCCGAGGCAGTAGATGAAGATCTCCAGGTACGTCTGAGAGGGCAGCGGGGACGGCGGCAGGTCTGAGCGGAGACAAACGTCAGATCAGTTTCCGCAGGATCACGAGTTGAGTTTGCGAACGTGGTGACGTACCGTTGACGACGGTGAGCCACGCCGAGTGATGAGAGAATCCGATGGAGTTTCCTGCCAGGCAGGTGTACTCCCCCGCATCATTCAGGGTGACGTTCCTCAGAGTCACACCTCCATTTCTTTATTGGTCGTGTTCAAACCTGCAGACTGAACCAGAAACGTGTCCGGTTAAAGGAGATGTCGTGTTGGTGCCGCTCAGCTAACTAGCCTCCTGTCCAACAATCACCTCATCAACTACGCCAGAGCAAAGTGGCTCTGAAGTGAAGCGGCCAAAAAACTGCAGTTCCTCTAACGGCCACCTGAGGCTGGCTCCAGAAGTGAGTCCCCATGTTCAAATGTCCAACTGACTGACAGGTGGCTTGTTTCAGCAACCAGACTACGTCCAGGTTTTAGTCAGTCTGCGGGGGCGTCACGGAGACTACGTCCAGGTTTTAGACAGTCTGCAGGGACGTCACAGACTACGTCAGGTTTTAGACAGTCTGGGGACGTCACGGAGACTACGTCCAGGTTTTAGACAGCGGGGACGTCACGGAGACTACGTCCAGGTTTTAGACAGTCTGCGGGGACTCAGAGACTACGTCCAGGTTTTAGACAGTCTGTGACGTCAGAGACTACGTCCAGGTTTTAGACAGTCTGCAGGGACGTCACAGAGACTACGTCCAGGTTTTAGACAGTCTGCGGGACGTCACAGAGACTACGTCCAGGTTTTAGACAGTCTGCAGGGACGTCACAGAGACACGTCCAGGTTTTAGACAGTCTGCAGGGACGTCACAGAGACTACGTCCAGGTTTTAGACAGTCTGTGGTCACAGAGACTACGTCCAGGTTTTAGACAGTCTGCAGGGACGTCACAGAGACTACGTCCAGGTTTTAGTCAGTCTGCAGGGACGTCACAGAGACTACGTCCAGGTTTTAGACAGTCTGTGGTCACAGAGACTACGTCCAGGTTTTAGACAGTCTGCGGGGACGTCTCAGAGACTACGTCCAGGTTTTAGTCAGTCTGCAGGGACGTCTCAGAGACTACGTCCAGGTTTTAGTCAGTCTGTGAGGACGTCACAGAGACTACGTCCAGGTTTTAGACAGTCTGCGGGGACGTCACAGAGACTACGTCCAGGTTTTAGTCAGTCTGCAGGGACGTCTCAGAGACTACGTCCAGGTTTTAGTCAGTCTGTGAGGACGTCACAGAGACTACGTCCAGGTTTTAGACAGTCTGCGGGGACGTCACCAGACAAGACATACTTCACGTTTTACAGTCCAGTACTGACGTCTCAGAGGACTACGTCAGGTTTTAGACAGTCTGCGGGGACGTCTCAGAGACTACGTCCAGGTTTTAGACAGTCTGTGGTCACAGAGACTACGTCCAGGTTTTAGTCAGTCTGTGAGGACGTCACAGAGACTACGTCCAGGTTTTAGACAGTCTGCGGGGACGTCACAGAGACTACGTCCAGGTTTTAGTCAGTCTGCAGGGACGTCTCAGAGACTACGTCCAGGTTTTAGTCAGTCTGTGAGGACGTCACAGAGACTACGTCCAGGTTTTAGACAGTCTGCGGGGACGTCTCAGAGACTACGTCCAGGTTTTAGACAGTCTGCGGGGACGTCTCAGAGACTACGTCCAGGTTTTAGTCAGTCTGCAGGGACGTCTCAGAGACTACGTCCAGGTTTTAGTCAGTCTGTGAGGACGTCACAGAGACTACGTCCAGGTTTTAGTCAGTCTGCGGGGACGTCACAGAGACTACGTCCAGGTTTTAGTCAGTCTGTGAGGACGTCACAGAGACTACGTCCAGGTTTTAGACAGTCTGGGGGGACGTTACAGAGACTACGTCCAGGTTTTAGACAGTCTGCGGGGACGTTACAGAGACTACGTCCAGGTTTTAGACAGTCTGCGGGGACGTCACAGAGACTACGTCCAGGTTTTAGACAGTCTGCGGGGACGTCACAGAGACTACGTCCAGGTTTTAGACAGTCTGCGGGGACGTCACAGAGACTACGTCCAGGTTTTAGACAGTCTGCGGGGACGTCACGCAGACTAGAAGAAGACTGTGAACTTGTAAACATGAATGAGATTTAAAATACTAATGTCTAGTCGCCTCAACTTTTAAATCTTGGGTGTAATTGCAGCAAACTGGTCCGGCTCCAGACTCTGACTGACGCTCTGACATTTGTACGAGTAAATAACCGAGCTGAGACGTTCGTTGTATTCAGGGACACGATGATACGTGGACAGCTCGTGGCTGCGTGCCAGACACAACAAACCAGCGTCTGAGTGTCTTTCATCATGCGTCCGCAATCCATCAGGATGTGGTTTTACTGTCAGAGAGAAATGAGAGCAGTGCTGTGTAACGGAGACACAGGCGAACTCAGCCACCGTGAGCAACGGTACAAATACAATCACAGAGTCACAGAAGAAGAAGACAAGAAGCTCTGGATCTGATTCGATCCGGTTCGTCTCGGACTCACACACCTTGAGAACGCGGACGTACGGGTGTCCGTCCGGTCCCTCTCTGCTGCCGTTGACCGTGATGTGTTTGAGCCACTGGATGTGAGGCTGCGGGTCGCTGAACACTCGACACACCAACGCCACGTCGCTGCCAACGATCGCCGTCTGGTTAGCCGGCAGCCCGGCCTGCAGGATGGGCCTGTGAGGAGAGCGCTCTGCAAAACAACGTTCAACAAGTTTGTAAACTGTAGCTGCTGTTAGATAGTTAGCTCGTGCAGCTAGCACCTCGTTCAGGTGTTTCTTACCGACTACATCCAGCAGGTAGGTGTGTTTCAGGCTGCCGTGTTCGTTCTCCACCACGCAGGTGTAGTTTCCTTTATCAGACGGAACCACTGACTCCATGATCAGAGTCCACATGTGGTCTCTGATCTGAACGAGGACAGAGAAAGAAACAAATAAATGAAAGCAGCCGCCTGGACGTCTGTCGTTTCCTCTCCACAGACAGACGGACGCACCTTGAACCCTCCGATCCTTTGGTCCTTCCTGAACTCTTTCCCGTTCTTGTACCAGCGCAGGGAGGGAACCGGGTTTCCGACCGCCTGGCATCGAAACTTCACGGTCCTGCTGGCAGGGACGGCGTGGAGCTGCTTCTCCATCTTCTCTGGCATCACCCACTGAGGCGCCAACGCTGCCGAGGTAAACACCGTGATTACCATGGTTTGTGTTGGTGCGGTGACACAGAGAGGAGAACAAAGCGTTTGAGGCTTACACTGCAGCTTCTCGTTGCTCGTCGACAGCTCGTTGGACAGTTTGTTTTCCTCCGAGGATGACTCGTCGTCTTCTTCGTCCTCGGAGGATTTAACAGCGTCGGCTGCAAAAGAAATGAAAAGAAAACACATCAACCTCTGACCCCTGACCTCTGACCCCGGCTCTGTTAAAGTGTCGCTGTGAATGAGGCTCTGCCCGACGACAGGCCAGACAGGAGCCGACGCCACAGCACAGCGCTACACCCAAACAACTTCCTGCCCCTCACAGACCTCCTCCCTATCTGCCGGCCATTAGCAGCAAACAACGCACCACCCTCCAGTTGGAGAAGTGTCCCTTCTTTATTCAAGAGCGTGATTTCTCCTTGTGCTCACAGTTTGTGCTCGCGCTCAGATTTCTGCTGCTTTCTTCCTAAATGTGAAAATCACATTTCAACGAGCGCGTCCTCGACGAGCACGTCGTCCTCGACGA
The DNA here is from genome assembly GCA_004119915.2 of Collichthys lucidus. Classification (NCBI taxonomy): domain Eukaryota; kingdom Metazoa; phylum Chordata; class Actinopteri; family Sciaenidae; genus Collichthys; species Collichthys lucidus. The sequence continues at coordinate 32,802,828 of CM014093.1, forward strand.
GCGCGTCCTCGACGAGCACGTCCTCGACGAGCACGACAGGACGAGTACGTCATCGACGAGCGCGTCCTCGAAGAGCGCGTCCTCGACGAGCGCGTCCTCGAAGAGCGCGTCCTCGAAGAGCGCGTCCTCGACGAGCACGACAGGACGAGTACGTCATCGGCGAGCGCGTCCTCGACGAGCGCGTCCTCGAAGAGCACGTCCTCGACGAGCACGACAGGACGAGTACGTCATCGACGAGCGCATCCTCGACGAGCACGTCCTCGACGAGCACGTCCTCGACGAGCACGTCCTCGACGACAGGACGAGGACGACAGGACGAGGACGACAGGACGAGGCGTCTGCTCAGACTGAAGGATGTGTGTGTTTCACCAACAGGAGGGAGTAGTTTATGTTTTCTAATTGTATTTTAGTGGGATACATGTTATACACGATAAATACTCTTATTAAGTACGTTAATATCTACTTCTACTCGAACAGACAGAAGAAGAAATTCACACTCAGCTTGTTGCACAGAAGCTAATTCAGCGTTGTTATGCACTTTATATTTGTCGTGTCGTTTTTCTTCCCCGCGCCGTGAAGGTATCGTCTTCCATGGCGCCACGGTAACGTCCTGACACAGACACAAAAGTCAGCCGAACCCTCCCTGAAGTGATGATGTCTGTGTTTGTGACGGTACTAAAACACGAGAGGCCGAGTGAAAAATACAGACGACACACTCCTGTCAAACACATCAAACGTTTATAAAAAGACCAGCTCAGACTCTGCTGCTCAGGCGGGGCCGGGTTCACGGCCCTTTACGGGAATACTGAACCGGTTTTTATCGTCCGTGTACGCAGGGAAGTGGTTTGATTTCAAAAGACTGAACCTTCATCTGAGAGACGACGAGCGAGCGAGCGAGGTGGGAAATTGAAAGCAGGCTTTGTTTGTGAAAGCAGTCGCAGAGAGAGGCTAAATTTGATGTGTTCTCCACGGAGAGAGAAAAACAAGGATTTACAGGCTGAACAACAACAGAATCACAGAGACTCACGCTCAGCTGGAGGCCAGATGGTTGGAACCAGAACACACACACACACACACACACACACACACACACACACACACACACACACACACACACACACACACACACACACACACACAGTATACAGTACATATATGTGCACACAAACACGGGCAGGAAGGTGTGTGGATGAAGGGGTTTCTTTTTGTGTGTGTGTGTGTGTGTGTGTGTGTGTGTGTCTGTGTGTGTGTGTTACTGCGTCTGGACAGGATACACAGACCATAACCAGCACCCTGAGAGCCAGAGCCTCGGTTACACCATGAAAAATCTCAGTAACCAGTTTCAGATGCCGGGAGGCCAAAAAAGAGCCAAACTTTTTTTTTTTTTTTAAGTCGTTTTCCTCTTAAAGAAATTCGCTCATTGGAAAGTTTTCTCAGCTTTTATAGAACTCTGAGGCTCAAACACACGGCGACCACAGCCGGGACGGGAACATGAAAGAGGCCCGCAGACAAAAGAGACGAGGGACGGCCCAAAGCAACGAACACGCCAGCAGCTCCAACAGAAACGAGTCAGCGTGAACAAAAAGGAACAAAAGTTTTTCATTCAAAGCACGAAAACGTCTTAAAGCTGCAGAGTGTCAGATCTTTATGTTCAATATAATCTTCATAATTATGTTTCATGCATTTATAAATCTTTTTTTATAATGAAGCTTTCACATACACCAGGTCCAGGTACAGAGATCACCTGTGCAGGTAGAGGGCGTGGCCTCAGCATCCCTGCAGTAAGCAGTGTGCTGTGTGCCTGTGACTGAGGAAGAGCAGATAGACCTGCATGATGCCCAAATATATTTTAGGTTTTAGTTAAACAGGACCGACCGTCAATTTAGTAAATTCAGTTTTTTCCCGTGGAAAGTTTCCAACTTCCTGGAATTTTGCAACCCTCAGGTTCACGGTCTGTGTCTCTCAGCACAAATCAAACTTCTTCCTGTTTGTATGTTGCTGGTCAGGAGCTGTGAGGAGTCTTCAGTCGGTATAAACTTAGAGTCATATTAATGTAGTTTCAGTGACGAGCTCATCAATTTAAAAAATGGTTATCGTTTGACTTTCAAGGACTTTCTAAGCACTTTGCTAAATAAAAAGGGGGCTGTTTTCAAGGTTTTCAAGGACCAGCTGCACAAACAAAACAAACATCTGCAGCAGCTCGTCTCTGTGGATTACTTTTGATACTTTCAGTACTTTTGATACTTTCAGTACTTTTGATACTTTCAGTACTTTTGATACTTTCAGTACTTTTGATACTTTCAGTACATTTAAACTAAAGTAATCTTTTGAATTCAGCCTGTTCCGTGTTTGAACTGACAGACGTTTATCTGTCGACGCCTGTCTGAGCTGCAGTAAATTAAAGTTAATTAAAAGGTCGTCGTCGGCTGTGGCGTCTGCTCGCTCGGTCAGAGTTTCCTTTGTGTGTTCTGATGTCTTGTTTCTCAAAGACATTCATTTAAACGTCACATCGAACCGATGAACCGGATCAGCGCTCGACTGACTCGCTGCTTGGACGAGAGCCGGAGTTTGTTGAGCACAAAAACAGGCCACGTTTGAATCTTCTCCAAAGACTTTCACACTCAAGACATCTGTGAAGCTTCTTACCTGTGTCAGCGTCCTCTGTGGCCGGTCTGGACTGAGCCCGAGGAAACTGGACCAGCAGAACCAGCAGGATGCAGGACAGCAGCAGCTGGAAGCAGCGGGGGGAAGACATCGTGTCCTAACACATCAACAGACTGAGACTCCCAGACTGTCAACAGAGAGACATTAGATTAAAACAGACACCTGTGACCACGCCCACCTGTCAGTCAAAGCGTCCACGCTCTTAATCCTGCATAACTTTAAGCCTTAATATAATGTGAACAGGTGAGTTGTATATAAATTCACCCTCAGTACAGTTGTCATGAACGGGGAAATTAGCTACAGAGACCAAAACTGTTTTTTGTACCAGGCTGTAAACATGTTTATTTCTGCTGTGAAACATGGGGACTTATGGAGACTGACTCAGGTGGACGCTCTCACAGTTTTTGGAGGCTGTAAATGTGGCAGGATGAGTGTATAATAATGACCTGCATTAAAACACACACTGCTCTGCCTCACCTGTCACCTGTGACCATTAAACACAGTCAGGCGTCAAACTGAACAGCGTGAATCGCAGACAGACGTCCACGCTGACAAAAACAAACACCATTTGCTGCATGTGTCAGCGTGAAGGTGTGAAAGTCCTCCAGTGTTGACTCTGTATGGCAGCTGAGGAGGGACAACACTGAGGAACCTTCGCCTCACTTTGTGATGGACACATAGCTTTAGCTTAGCCACATGCTAAAGGAGGTCACCGCTAACTAGCTGCCGCTAGCTGAATCTGCCGTCAGCGTGCTAACAGAACCGGGCTCAGCAAGTCCAACAGGGAATAACGTGACAGCACCGAGCTGAGTTACAGACTTCACGATGCTAACACTGAGCTAAAGCTAACGTAACAAAGCTAACACAGCTAACACTGAGGATCCAGCTAGTGCTAATGTAGCTAACTGCTAACATAAGTTATTGTCATGGACCTCGCTAGTTTTGGGCTAACATGGCTAACTGATAAGCTAAGCTAATGTTGATTTTACTAAATTTGAGATAAAGTTAATGAAGCTAACTGCTAACATTAGCTATCTTAGTTAGCTTGCATGTAAAGCTAACTTTAGCATTCAGGTCAATTCATTGCTAACATTAGCTTATTTAGAGAAAAACATCCATATTAATTATCATTCTTGGAGCTAATGCTAATGTAATTCTGACATTAATTTACGTCTTTGGTCCCAGCTGGTTGGGAACTAATGCTAATGTGGCTAACTGCTAACATTATCTGTCTTAGTTAGCCTGGATTTGAAGCTAACATTAGCTAATGTTGATCACATCAGTATTTTCTGATTTTCTAATGTTAGCTTGATGCTAACATTAGCTCGATGCTAACATTAGCTACATTGATAAGCAGTGAAGCGCTAACTGTGGTTAGCTCGGTCGGAAGAAAACCTGAAATATATACGATGCTAAACTTTCACTTAGATGCTAACACAGTCGTATTTGACACCATAGGTATCAGCAAACACTGCAACTCTAATCAATGGTGAATATCGTCATAGCTGCGGCGTCCTTCAACAATCTGAGTTAACTTAGCAGAGGACGGTTAATGCAGGAGGACACTCGTCGCTTTATGAGCCTCATAAACCAGATGGACAGCGTGGACTCGGACAGCCGGGACGGTACCGAGCACTGCCTGACCCGCGGGCCGCGAGCACGTGGTGGAGGGGTTGCATCCCCGAGCATGGCAAGCCAACAGCAGAGCGTGCCAGGTTTATAAAGACATAATTAATACGGTACACACACACTTGGACGCCTGCAGTCTCTTAAATGAATCAAGAGTTTTTTTTATGTGCTGCTCACAGGGAGCTCCTCGCTCGCAGAAATGTCGACAGCTTGTTCTAGTTTAAAACCCAAAACATATTCACCAGAACCGAAGCTGATCGCAGAGGAAGCTGTGTCGTTGTGTCTCTACAGAGAGAGAGAGACATGACGTCCATCTGAACACTGGGGTTTTGTCAGAAATCAGAGAAAAATGTAAAAAATGCTCATCAACATTTGCCAAATTCAAATATTTGAGTTGGCTGTTTTGGTCAGAAATCTACATTCACAGCTGAGAAGCTGCAGCTGCTGAATTGTTCATATTTTTGCTTTGTTTTGTTTTTAATAACTTTAATAACTCGTTTCATTCAAACGTCAGAGCATCATCAACTATCATCCATAGTTGTTACGCCACGAGTTTAAACGGCCTTTAGGGGCGAGCGTCTTTGTTTTTCTGGACTACGTCAAAATCCGGATCAGCCCTGCTCCGGTCCAGAAGAACTCCTGTGACGTGAAGGTCGCCGCTTCGTCATGACAATAACAGTTTAGCTCGCGTTGCTTTATTGACCCCGAAGGAACTCCAAGCCTATTGCGTACGCGTCATGTTTCAGCTCGTAGCCAATCACGACTGTCCGCTTGCTGAACGCTGCGTGTCTGAGATTTCTTTCCAAACACGTAATACGTCGTTTCTGAAAACACGTGAAAAGACTTTGGACAGTATATTACCGACGTGGAGTCAGAGGTTGAAACTGTTTTTCACCAGTTTACAGTCAGGATCTTTGTGGGCGGTCCTTAGAGAGAGGCTCGATGACACGCTGAGGCCACCCTGAGCACAGAGACACATAGATTTGACCTGATTTTGACGCCTAACTTCATAAACTTGTGGATATTTTTAGCCATTCAAAGTCGGCTGGGTGGATAAAAACGCTTTCTTCTTTGGTCTGACAAACTCAGAACACACATGAGATTTCAAGTTTTAAATATATATATAGTTTAAAGTTAGATATAGTGAGACGAGCCTGTTATCAGCCAGTGAAAACAGTCTGAACCGTGATCAGGGTTCACACTGTTTTCATTTTGTCACTGTGGGTGTCTGAAGAACCTCACACACGACAGATACGGTAACACGTTTTTGGAAAACATCTAGCTAGGCCGAGTCTCAGACCTCCTCCAAAGGTGATCCAAACCTCCTCTAGAGGGGATCCAGACCTCCTCCAGAGGTGATCCAGACCTCCTCCAGAGGTGATCCAGACCTCCTCCAGAGGGGATCCAGACCTCCTTCCAGAGGTGATCCAGACCTCCTCTAGAGGTGATCCAGACCTTCTCCAGAGGTGATCCAGACCTCCTCTAGAGGTGATCCAGACCTCCTTCCAGAGGTTATCCAGACCTTCTCCAGAGGTGATCCAGACCTTCTCCAGAGGTGATCCAGACCTCCTCTAGAGGTGATCCAGACCTCCTCCAGAGGTGATCCAGACCTCCTCCAGAGGTGATCCAGACCTTGTCTCAGGTTCACTCACAGTGATGAAGTGTTTCTTTCTGCAGAGCTCGCTCAGCTTTTAATAACCTCGCCACTCTCGGCGGCCAAACGTCCCGTGCTGAAGCCGTCACCTACACGCCAGATTCTGCAGCCGGCCGGCAGCTCTGAATAGTTTTCATACTAACCACACAGACTACTCATCAATCCATCCATCCTTCCATCATCCATCCATCATCCATCCATCCATCATCCATCCATCGTCCATCATCCATCCACCATCCATCCATCATCCATCCACCATCCATCCATCCACCATCCATCCATCATCCATCCACCATCCATCCATCCACCATCCATCATCCATCCATCCATTATCCATCCATCATCCATCCATCATCCATCCATCATCCATCCATTATCCATCCATCATCCATCCATCATCCATCCATCCATCCATCCATCATCCACCATCCATCCATCATCCATCCATCCACCCATCATCCATCCATCATCCATCCATCATCCTGATCTGAAGTTCGTTGGCCCGGTGTGGCTCTCTGTTTCCGTGGCGCTGTGTGAGGAGTGAGTCACACTCCTCGTGTTCACTCCACATATTTCAGCTGATGAGTGAACAGCCTGATTATTAAACTCTGCAGCTGAAGACGGGACAGTAAAAGGAGTACTCAGATTACCTCAGTTACATGTTAAGCATCAACATCAGTTCACAGAATAATTCATATTTTAAAGTTTAAAGCTGCAGTGTGTACCTGTACTCCTACCTAAACACCTTCAGTGTATTTGTACCTGTAACAGAGTACTTTCATGAAGCAGTACTCCTTTTACTCGAGTCAATAATACAACACTAACTCACGATTAATGCATAATATAACATGTAACAGTACACACAACATTTACTGCATGTACCTAAACAAACACTCTCAGTGCTGTACTTTTACTTGTAATGGAGTATTTGTACAGTGCAGTATAACTTTTACTGTAGTGATGGTTTAACACTCAGCAGGCGTCTTACTGCGTGTCATCACTTTACTTTGATACTTTGAGTACATGTTGCTGTACTTTTACTACTGCTTTTACTTGTAGTATTTACAATGTCTTCACGGATATTTTTACTGAAGTAAACAATCTGGATACATTACTTCTTCACTAACTACCACAGTAACATGTACATGTACAATGCATGTTGTACTTTTACTTTTGATACTCTGAGTACACGTTGCTGCAGTAACAACACTGAACTTGTACAGTTACTCGTGTTGAAGTATTTGTACATGTTTTTCTACTGTAGCTGAGCTGCTTTAAAACTCTGTGAATACTTCTTGTACTTGTCTTACACGCAGTACACCGGACAGAGTGCAGTACACCGGACAGAGTGCAGTACACCGGACAGAGTGCAGGACACCGGACAGAGTGCAGTACACCGGACAGAGTGCAGTACACCGGACAGAGTACTCTCTCGGTATTAGACAAACGGCAGTAAAGCGTGTTTCCGTGCGCGTGCAGTCTTACCAGTGTCCGCGCGCTGCTCCGCGGTTCTCCGTTATTTCCGGTGAATCAAAGGTCACGTTCAGTGTAAACACCGACTGAGGACGACGGTAACACCGAGCAGCAGCTCGGAGCTCACGGTAACACGTGCAGCAGGCGCGTGGCTCCTTAATGACGGTGTTTCTTTTAATGACTCACGCGCTTCACTCGTTTCAAGTCATCCCGGCGCGCGGACCCTTTCTTTACGTGCGCTCGCGCAGACTGAGGCCGCTCATAGTCGCTGTTGTCCCGGTGAAGAACCGCCCCCGAGTGGGAGTTCCCTCCTCCACAGCGAACCTCCACAGCGAACCTCCACAGCGAACCTCCACACAGCGAACCTCCACAGCGAACCTCCACAGCGAACCTCCACCCAGCGAACCTCCACACAGCGAACCTCCACAGCGAACCTCCACAGCGAACCTCCACAGCGAACCTCCACCCAGCGAACCTCCACCCAGCGAACCTCCACAGCGAACCTCCACAGCGAACCTCCACCCAGCGAACCTCCACCCTCCAGCTCCGTTAATGCCCCCGTGCCATCACATTCATTGACTCCATTTTCCGAGTGGCGCAATCCGGTGTGGTGTGTGTGTGTGTGTGTGTGTGTTTGTGTGTGTGTGTTTGTGTGTGTGTGTGTCTGTGTTTGTGTGTGTGTGTGTGTGTCTGTGTTTGTGTGTATGTGTGTGTGTGTGGTTGTGTGTGTGTGTGTGTGTGTTCACCTCCCCCTCTCTTTGTGTTGCAGGAGCAGGAAGTTAAAGGATTTCCCGCTGTGCTCTGAGGAGCTCTCAGTGTTTAGGAAGTATTCATAGCCTGTACTGAGTACTAATACACGGACAGAGTACTAATACACGGACAGAGTACTAATACACCAACAGAGTACTAATACACGGACAGAGTACTAATACACCAACAGAGTACTAATACACCAACAGAGTACTAATACACGGACAGAGTACTAATACACCAACAGAGTACTAATACACGGACAGAGTACTAATACACCGACAGAGTACTAATACACGGACAGAGTACTAATACACCAACAGAGTACTAATACACGGACAGAGTACTAATACACCAACAGAGTACTAATACACCAACAGAGTACTAATACACGGACAGAGTACTAATACACCGACAGAGTACTAATACACTGACAGAGTACTAATACACTGACAGAGTATACACTGACAGAGTACTAATACACCGACACAGTACTAATACACCGACAGAGTACTAATACACTGACAGAGTACTAATACACGACAGATTACTAATACACTGACAGAATACTAATACATGACAGAGTACTAACACCGACAGAGTACAAATACACTGACAGAGTAATAATACACCGACAGAGTTCAAATACACTGACAGAGTATACACTGACAGAGTACTAATACACTGACAGAATACTAATACACGGACATAGTACTATACACTGACAGAGTATTAATACACTGACAGAGTACTAATACACTGACAGAATACTAATACACTGACAGAATACTAATACACGGACATACTAATACATGACAGAGTATTAATACACTGACAGAGTACTAATACACTGACAGAATACTAATACACTGACAGAATACTAATACACGGACATAGTATAATACACTGACAGAATACTAATACACTGACAGAGTACTAATACACCGACAGAGTACAAATACACTGACAGAGTAATAATACACCGACAGAGTTCAAATACACTGACAGAGTACTAATACACTGACAGAGTATACACTGACAGAGTACTAATACACTGACAGAATACTAATACACGGACATAGTACTAATACACTGACAGAGTACTAATACACTGACAGAGTACTAATACACTGACAGTATACACTGACAGAATACTATACACCGACAGAGTACTAATACACTGACAGAATACTAATACACGACAGAGTACTAATACACCGACAGAGTACTAATACACTGACAGAATAATAATACACTGACAGAGTACTAATACACCGACAGAGTACAAATACACTGACAGAGTAATAATACACCGACAGAGTTCAAATACACTGACAGAGTACTAATACACGGACAGAGTACTAATACACCGACAGAGTTCAAATACACTGACAGAGTAATAATACACTGACAGAATACTAATACACCGACAGAGTTCAAATACACTGACAGAGTAATAATACACTGACAGAGTACTAATACACTGACAGAGTAATAATACACTGACAGAGTACTAATACACTGACAGAGTACTAATACACTGACAGAGTACTCGAGTACTCAGACTGAGGCTGATCTGACCGAACAGGCCCAGCTGCAACACTCTGATACTTCAACTACGTGCTGCTGTACTTATATACAATGCTGTACTTGTACTTGTCCTGCAGTATTTTCATAAACACTTTGCTGTACTTTTACCACAGATTTTATTCTGTCACTAACTGCAGCAGGAACGTGCTGCTACTGTGCATCATGGACTGTTACTGCTGATACTCTGACTACATGCTGCTGTACTTATATACAATGCTGTACTTATATACAATGCTGTACTTATATACAATGCTGTACTTTTACTCGTGAGCATTTTCATTTTTATGTAACTGTGTTCCTCTTCTCCGAAACATCCCAGAGGGAAACATTAGATCCATGTTTCCAGCTGGACTTGCTGACTAATTGAATTTATTTATTTCATAAAGTGTGTTTGTCTCTGTAAAGTGGAAACGAGTGCAGGAACCTCCTGAATGTCTCTGTATCACTTTCCTGTGATCATAATCAGCTGTTAGACTAACCCTGGTTACATCACGCCCAACACACACACACACACACCACACACCCCACACACACACAACACACACACACACACACACACACCACAACACACACACACAGATGGACTCCATTGTGAATTCATTGGCAGATTGGCATAATGGTGTTTGAGAGTGTCAGGCTGTGAACAATGGCTGTGAGTGTTTGAGTCTGGGGTGTTGCAGACACAGAGAGCGCTTTGTGTGAGTCTGACCAAACACACACTTGTGCATCGCTGATCTTTCATTTAGCTCAACACTGATATCCAGTAACGTTACAAAACACTGCAGCAGCAAGTTTAAGCTGCTCCACTCCCACAAAACCACGAGCTCTGTGACACATGCGAACATCAGAGATCCAAGAGGAAGAGACAGAAACTGCAGTTCCTCTGACGTCCACTTGAGGCTGGCTCCAGAAGTGAGTCAGTCTCCATGATAAAATGTCCAACTTCACAGCAGAAACACAGTCTCAGAGACTACGTCCAGGTTTTAGACAGTCTGCGGGGACGTCACGAAGACTACGTCCAGGTTTTAGACAGTCTGTGGGGACGTCACAGAGACTACGTCCAGGTTTTAGACAGTCTGCGAGGACGTCACGGAGACTACGTCCAGGTTTTTAGACAGTCTGTGGGGACGTCACGAAGACTACGTCCAGGTTTTAGACAGTCTGTGGGGACGTCACGAGACTACGTCCAGGTTTTAGACAGTCTGCGAGGACGTCACAGAGACTACGTCCAGGTTTTAGACAGTCTGTGGGGACGTCACGAAGACTACGTCCAGGTTTTAGACAGTCTGTGGGGACGTCACGAAGACTACGTCCAGGTTTTAGACAGTCTGCGGGGACGTCACGAAGACTACGTCCAGGTTTTAGACAGTCTGTGGGGACGTCACAGAGACTACGTCCAGGTTTTAGACAGTCTGTGGGGACGTCACAGAGACTACGTCCAGGTTTTAGACAGTCTGTGGGGACGTCACGGAGACTACGTCCAGGTTTTAGACAGTCTGCGGGGACGTCACAGAGACTACGTCCAGGTTTTAGACAGTCTGCGGGGACGTCACGAAGACTACGTCCAGGTTTTAGACAGTCTGCGGGGACGTCACGGAGACTACGTCCAGGTTTTAGACAGTCTGCGGGGACGTCACGAAGACTACGTCCAGGTTTTAGACAGTCTGCGGGGACGTCACGAAGACTACGTCCAGGTTTTAGACAGTCTGCGGGGACGTCACGAAGACTACGTCCAGGTTTTAGACAGTCTGCGGGGACGTCACAGAGACTACGTCCAGGTTTTAGACAGTCTGCGGGGACGTCACAGAGACTACGTCCAGGTTTTAGACAGTCTGTGGGGGAGTCAGAGACTACGTCCAGGTTTTAGACAGTCTGCGGGGACGTCACGAAGACTACGTCCAGGTTTTAGACAGTCTGCGGGGACGTCACGAAGACTAGTCCAGGTTTTAGACAGTCTGTGGGGACGTCACAGAGACTACGTCCAGGTTTTAGACAGTCTGCGGGGACATCACAGAGACCACGTCCAGGTTTTAGACAGTCTGCGGGGACGTCACAGAGACTACGTCCAGGTTTTAGACAGTCTGCGGGGACGTCACAGAGACTACGTCCAGGTTTTAGACAGTCTGCGGGGACGTCACGAAGACTACGTCCAGGTTTTAGACAGTCTGCGGGGACGTCACAGAGACTACGTCCAGGTTTTAGACAGTCTGTGGGGACGTCACAGAGACTACGTCCAGGTTTTAGACAGTCTGTGGGGACGTCACAGAGACTACGTCCAGGTTTTAGACAGTCTGCGGGGACGTCACGAAGACTACGTCCAGGTTTTAGACAGTATGCTGGGGACGTCACGAGAACTACGTCCAGGTTTTAGACAGTCTGTGGGGACGTCACAGAGACTACGTCCAGGTTTTAGACAGTCTGTGGGGACGTCACAGAGACTAGTCCAGGTTTTAGACAGTCTGAGGGATCTTATTTGTTTTCGTCGTTCTTTTTATAACTTGACTCTGTGGGTTTGTTCTCTCTTTGTTCTCTTGTTTGTTCTCTTGTTTGTTCTTGTTTGTTTTTGTTTTCTCTTGTTTGTTCTCTTGTTTGTTCTTTTGTTGTTCTCTTGTTTGTTCTCTTGTTTGTCGTGTGTTCTTGTTTGTTCTTGTTTGTCTCTTGTTTGTTCTCTTGTTTGTTCTCTTGTTTGTTCTTGTTTGTTTGTCTTTGTTTGTTCTTTTTGTTTCTTGTTTGTCTCTTGTTTGTGTTCTTGTTTGTTCTTGTTTGTCTTGTTGTTCTTGTTTTTCTTGTTTGTTCTTATGTTTGTTCTCTTGTTTGTATTGTTGTTCTTGTTGTTCTTTGTTTGTTCTTGTGTTTCTTGTTTGTTCTTGTTTGTTCTCTTGTTTGTTCTTGTTTGTTCTTGTTTGTTCTTGTTTGTTCTCTTGTTTGTTCTTGTTTGTTCTTGTTTGTTCTTGTTTGTTCTCTTGTTTGTTCTCTTGTTTGTTCTTGTTTGTTCTCGTTTGTTCTCTTGTTTGTTCTCTCGTTTGTTCTCTCGTTTGTTCTCTCGTTTGTTCTTGTTTGTTCTTGTTTGTCTCCGTTTGTTTCTCGTTGTTCTCTGTTTTTTCTTGTTGTTCTTGTTTGTTTTGTTTGTTCTTGTTTGTTCTTGTTTGTTCTCTTGTTTGTTCTCTGTTTGTCTCTTGTTGTTCTGTTTGTTCTTGTTTGTTCGTGTTTGTTCGTGTTTGTTCGTGTTTGTTTGTTTGTTCTTGTTTGTTCTTGTTTGTTCTTGTTTGTTCTCTTGTTTGTTCTTGTTTGTTCTTGTTTGTTTCTTGTTTGTTCTCTTGTTGTTCTTGTTTGTTCTTGTTTGTTCTTGTTTGTTCTCTTGTTTGTTCTTGTTTGTTCATGTTTGTTCTTGTTTGTTCTTGTTTGTTCTTGTTTGTTCATGTTTGTTTATGTTTGTTCTTGTTTGTTTTGTTTGTTCTATGTTGGTTTGTTGTTCTTAGTTTGTTTTGTTGTTCTTATGTTTGTTCTTGTTTGTTCTTGTTGTTATTGTTTGTTCTTGTTTTTTTTTGTTCTTGTTTGTTTCTTGTTTGTTCTGTTTTTCTTGTTTGTTCTCTTGTTTGTTCTCGTTTGTTCTCTCGTTTGTTCTCTCGTTTGTTCTCTCGTTTGTTCTCTTGTTTGTTCTTGTTTGTTCTCTTGTTTGTTCTTGTTTGTTCTTGTTTGTTCTCTTGTTTGTTCTTGTTTGTTCTGTTTGTTCTCTTGTTTGTTTTGTTTGTTCTTGTTTGTTATTGTTTGTTGTTTTTTCTTGTTTGTTCTTGTTTGTTCTTGTTTGTTTTCTTGTTTGTTCTTGTTGTTCTTATGTTGGTTCTTGTTTGTTCTTATGTTTGTTCTTGTTTGTTTATGTTTGTTCTTGTTTGTTTATGTTTGTTCTTGTTTGTTTGTTCTTGTTTGTTCGTGTTTGTTCGTGTTTGTTCGTGTTTGTTCGTGTTTGTTCGTGTTTGTTCATGTTTGTTCATGTTTGTTATTATTTGTCTTGTTGTTCTATGTTTGTTCTTGTTTGTTTTGTTTGTTCTCTTGTTTGTTTTGTTTGTTCTCTTGTTTGTTCTCTTGTTTGTTTCTTGTTTGTTCTTGTTTGTTCTTGTGTCTTGTTTGTTCTTGGTTTGTTCTTGTTTGTTCTCTGTTGTTTTGTTTGTTCTCTTGTTGTGTTCTTTGTTTGTTCTCTTGTTTGTTCTTGTTTGTCTGTTGTTTTGTTTGTTTGTGTTTGTTCGTGTTTGTTTATGTTTGTTCGTTTGTTTCTTGTTTGTCTTGTTTGTTCTCTTGTTTGTTCTCTTGTTTGTTTCTTGTTTGTTCTTGTTGTTCTTTTGTTCTTGTTTGTTCTTGTTTGTTCTTGTTTGTTCTCTTGTTTGTTCTTGTTTGTTCTTGTTTGTTCTTATGTTTGTTCTTGTTTGTTCTTATGTTTGTTCTTATGTTTGTTCTTGTTTGTTCTTATGTTTGTTCTTGTTTGTTCTCTTGTTTGTTCTCTTGTTTGTTCTCTTGTTTGTTCTCTTGTTTGTTCTTGTTGTTCTTGTTTGTTCTTGTTGTTCTTGTTGTTCTTGTTTGTTCTCTTGTTTGTTCTCTTGTTTGTTCTTGTTTGTTTTGTTTGTGTTTGTTTTGTTTTCTTTTTGTTCTTGTTTGTTTATTGTTTGTTCTCTTGTTTGTTATCTTGTTTGTTCTCTCGTTTGTTTCTCTTGTTTGTTCTCTTGTTTGTTCTTTTTTGTCCTTTTGTTTGTTCTCTTGTTTGTTCTCTTGTTTGTTCTCTTGTTTGTTCTCTTGTTTGTTCTTGTTTGTTCTTGTTTGTTCTTGTTTGTTCTTGTTTGTTCTCTTGTTTGTTCTCTTGTTTGTTCTCTTGTTTGTTCTTGTTTGTTCTCTTGTTTGTTCTTGTTTGTTCTTGTTTGTTCTCTTGTTTGTTCTTGTTTGTTCTTGTTTGTCTGTTTGTTCTCTTGTTTGTTCTTGTTTGTTCTTGTTTGTTTTGTTTGTTCTCTTGTTGTTCTCTTGTTTGTTCTTGTTTGTTCTCTTGTTGTTCTGTTGTTCTTGTTGTTCTTGTTTGTTCTCTTGTTTGTTCTCTTGTTTGTTCTCTTGTTTGTTCTTGTTTGTTCTCGTTTGTTCTCTTGTTTGTTCTCTCGTTTGTTCTCTCGTTTGTTCTCTCGTTTGTTCTTGTTTGTTCTCTCGTTTGTTCTCTCGTTTGTTCTCTCGTTTGTTCTCTTGTTTGTTCTTGTTTGTTCTCTTGTTTGTTCTTGTTTGTTCTTGTTTGTTCTTGTTTGTTCTCTTGTTTGTTCTTGTTTGTTCTCTTGTTTGTTCTTGTTGTTCTTGTTGTTATTGTTTGTTCTTGTTGTTCTCTTGTTTGTTCTTGTTTGTTCTGTTTGTTCTTGTTTGTTCTTGTTTGTTCTCTTGTTTGTTCTTGTTTGTTCTTGTTTGTTCTTGTTTGTTCTCTTGTTTGTTCTTGTTTGTTCTTGTTTGTTCTTGTTTGTTCTCTTGTTTGTTCTTGTTTGTTCTTGTTTGTTCTTGTTTGTTCTCTTGTTTGTTCTTGTTTGTTCTTGTTTGTTCTTGTTTGTTCTCTTGTTTGTTCTTGTTTGTTCTTATGTTGGTTCTTGTTTGTTCTTATGTTTGTTATTGTGTTCTTATGTTTGTTCTGTTTTGTCTTGTTTGTTCTTGTTTTTTTGTTTGTTCTTGTTTGTTCTGTTTGTTCTTGTTTGTCTCTTGTTTGTTCTTGTTTGTTCTTGTTTGTTCTCTGTTTGTTCTCTCGTTTGTTCTCTCGTTGTGTCTCTCGTTTGTTCTCTCGTTTGTTCTCTTGTTTGTTCTTGTTTGTTCTCTTGTGTTTTGTTTGTTCTTGTTGTTCTCTTGTTTGTTCTTGTTTGTTCTTGTTTGTTCTTGTTTGTTCTTGTTTGTTCTTGTTTGTTCTGTTTGTTCTTGTTTGTTCTCTTGTTTGTTCTTGTTTGTTCTTGTTTGTTCTCTTGTTTGTTCTTGTTTGTTCTTATGTTGGTTCTTGTTTGTTTTTGTGTTGTTTTTCTTGTTTGTTCTTATGTTTGTTCTGTTTGTTTTTATGTTTGTTTTGTTTGTTCTTATGTTGTTCTTGTTTGTTCTTTTGTTCTTTGTTTGTTCTTGTTGTTTCTCTGTTTGTTCTCTTGTTTGTTCTCTTGTTTGTTCTTGTTTGTTCTCTTGTTTGTTCATGTTTGTTTGTTTGTTCATGTTTGTTCACTTGTTTGTTCATGTTTGTTCATGTTTGTTTATGTTTGTTCATGTTGTTCTATGTTTGTTCATGTTTGTTCATGTTTGTTTATGTTTGTTTATGTTTGTTCTCTTGTTTGTTCTTGTTTGTTCTTGTTTGTTCTTGTTTGTTCGTGTTTGTTCTTGTTTGTTCTTGTTTGTTCTCTTGTTTGTTCTCTTGTTTGTTCTCTTGTTTGTTCTCTTGTTTGTTCTTGTTTGTTCTTGTTTGTTCTTGTTTGTTCTTGTTTGTTCTCTTGTTTGTTCTCTTGTTTGTTCTCTTGTTTGTTCTTGTTTGTTCTCTTGTTTGTTCTTGTTTGTTCTTGTTTGTTTTCTTGTTTGTTCTCTTGTTTGTTCTTGTTTGTTCTTGTTTGTTCTCTTGTTTGTTCTCTTGTTTGTTCTCTTGTTTGTTCTTGTTTGTTCTTTTGTTTGTTCTCTTGTTTGTTCTCTTGTTTGTTCTTTTGTTTGTTCTCTTGTTTGTTCTCTGTTGTTTGTTTGTTCTTGTTTGTTCTTGTTTGTTCTTGTTTGTTCTCTTGTTTGTTCTCTTGTTTGTTCTCTTGTTTGTTCTCTGGTTTGTTCTCTTGTTTGTTCTTGTTTGTTCTCTTGTTTGTTCTCTTGTTTGTTCTCTTGTTTGTTCTTGTTTGTTCTCGTTTGTTCTCGTTTGTTCTCGTTTGTTCTCTTGTTTGTTCTCTTGTTTGTTCTCTTGTTTGTTCTCTTGTTTGTTCTTGTTTGTTCTTGTTTGTTCTTGTTTGTTCTCTGTTTGTTCTTGTTTGTCTTGTTTGTCTCTTGTTTGTTTCTTTTTGTTCTCTTGTTTGTTCTCTTGTTTGTTCTCTGTTTGTTCTTGTTTGTTTGTTTTCTTGTTTGTTCTCTTGTTTGTTCTTGTTGTTCTCTTGTTGTTCTCTTGTTTGTTTGTTGTTCTTGTTTGTTCTCTTGTTTGTTCTTGTTTGTTCTCTGTTTGTTCTTGTTTGTTCTCTTGTTTGTTCTCTTGTTTGTTCTCTGTTTGTTCTTGTTTGTTCTTGTTTGTTCTCGTTTGTTCTGTTTGTTCTTGTTTGTTCTCTTGTTTGTTCTTGTTTGTTTCTTGTTGTTCTCTTGTTTGTTCTCTTGTTTGTTCTTGTTGTTTCGTGTGTCTTGTTTGTTCTTGTTTGTTCTCTTGTTTGTTCTCTTGTTTGTTCTTGTTTGTTCTCTTGTTTGTTCTCTTGTTTGTTCTTGTTTGTTCTCGTTTGTTTCTTGTTTGTTCTTGTTTGTTCTCGTTTGTTCTCTTGTTTGTTCTCTTGTTGTTTCTTTGTGTTCTTTGTTTGTTCTTGTTTGTTCTCGTTTGTTCTCGTTTGTTCTTGTTTGTCTCTTGTTTGTTCTCTTGTTTGTTCTCTTGTTTGTTCTCGTGTTCTTGTTTGTCTTGTTTGTTCTTGTTTGTTCTTGTTTGTTCTCTTGTTTGTTCTTGTTTGTTCTTGTTTGTTCTCATTTGTTCTCGTTTGTTCTCGTTTGTTCTCGTTTGTTCTCGTTTGTTCTCGTTTGTTCTTGTTTGTTCTCTTGTTTGTTCTCTTGTTTGTTCTTGTTTGTTCTTGTTTGTTCTCTTGTTTGTTCTCTTGTTTGTTCTTGTTTGTTTCTTGTTTGTTCTCTTGTTTGTTCTCTGTTGTTCTCTGTTTGTTCTTGTTTGTTCTTGTTTGTTCTCGTTTGTTCTCGTTTGTTCTCTTGTTTGTTCTCTTGTTTGTTCTTGTTTGTTCTCGTTTGTTCTTGTTTGTTCTTGTTTGTTCTCTTGTTTGTTCTTGTTTGTTCTCTTGTTTGTTCTCTTGTTTGTTCTCTTGTTTGTTCTCGTTTGTTCTCGTTTGTTCTTGTTTGTTCTCTTGTTTGTTCTCTTGTTTGTTCTCTTGTTTGTTCTTGTTTGTTCTCGTTTGTTCTTGTTTGTTCTTGTTTGTTCTCTTGTTTGTTCTCTTGTTTGTTCTCTTGTTTGTTCTCTTGTTTGTTCTTGTTTGTTCTTGTTTGTTCTCGTTTGTTCTTGTTTGTTCTTGTTTGTTCTCTTGTTTGTTCTCTTGTTTGTTTGTTGTTCTTGTTTGTTCTTGTTGTCTTGTTTGTTCTCTTGTTTGTTCTCTTGTTTGTTTTGTTTGTTTGTTGTTCTCGTTTGTTCTCGTTTGTTCTTGTTTGTTCTCTTGTTTGTTCTCTTGTTTGTTCTCGTTTGTTCTTGTTTGTTCTTGTTTGTTCTCCTGTTTGTTCTCTTGTTTGTTCTCTTGTTTGTTCTTGTTTGTTCTTGTTTGTTCTCATTTGTTCTTGTTTGTTCTCGTTTGTTCTCGTTTGTTCTCGTTTGTTCTCCTTTGTTCTTGTTTGTTCTTGTTTGTTCTCTTGTTTGTTCTCTTGTTTGTTCTCTTGTTTGTTCTTGTTTGTTCTTGTTTGTTCTCTTGTTTGTTCTTGTTTGTTCTTGTTTGTTCTCTTGTTTGTTCTCTTGTTTGTTCTCTTGTTTGTTCTTGTTTGTTCTTGTTTGTTCTCGTTTGTTCTCGTTTGTTCTTGTTTGTTTTCTTGTTTGTTCTCTTGTTTGTTCTCTTGTTTGTTCTTGTTTGTTCTTGTTTGTTCTCGTTTGTTCCTGTTTGTTCTTGTTTGTTCTTGTTTGTTCTCTTGTTTGTTCTCTTGTTTGTTCTCTTGTTTGTTCTCTTGTTTGTTCTTGTTTGTTCTCGTTTGTTCTTGTTTGTTCTTGTTTGTTCTTGTTTGTTCTCTTGTTTGTTCTCTTGTTTGTTCTCTTGTTTGTTCTCTTGTTTGTTCTTGTTTGTTCTCTTGTTTGTTCTTGTTTGTTTCTCTTGTTTGTTCTTGTTTGTTCTTGTTTGTTCTCTTGTTTGTTCTTGTTTGTTCTCTTGTTTGTTCCTGTTTGTTCTTGTTTGTTCTCTTGTTTGTTCTCTTGTTTGTTCTTGTTTGTTTCTCTTGTTTGTTCTTGTTTGTTCTTGTTTGTTCTCTTGTTTGTTCTCTTGCTGTGAAGAAGCGTCTGCTTGTCGGTTGTTTGTCGGTTGGAGGAACCTGATGAGAACAGCACCTGTGTTTGCAGCTGAAGTCTTGAGTCGAGTTTGGTGATGAGGAACGTGTTTTTTTTATTGGCCTGGCACGTCCTGGCTCTGCTCCGCTTCTCTCCGGTCTTGGTCTGTCCAGAGTCTGGGGTTTGGCTCCGGCTCCAGGTTTGGGTGGATCCAGACTGGTCTGACTATTTTGTGGTTTAACAGGGTCAGTAGTTAGTGCTGGGCTGGGGCTGGGGCTGCTGCTGTGGCTCACCGACTCGGAGAGACATCTGCTCCATGCTCCTCCAGAGTACACGTCCTCTGCTGATCACGTTCATGCACAAACTCACTAGATGAAGGAGTAAAGATGCAGCTCGCAGGAGGACTGCTGCACGATTTCACCGTCTGCAGGAGCTGATCGTGGACTCAGGTTCAGTCCTATGAACACCTCGCAGAGCACCTGAACGAGCTCTCCAACACAAACCTGGTGTTTGAACATCACGAGTGCACACGCAGCTGCCTTCACCTCTCCGGCCATGTTCTCAGTAACAGGTGCAGAAAAACAGAAAGACAAAATAAAAGACTGCAGCGGGACTCAAACCCACATCCTCGTGTTTGTGGACAGCGGCACATGTTGGAACGGTTGGAATAATAATAACCATTAGCAGCTGTATGTCGACCAATGAGAATGTTGACTTTGACTTTAAAGAGACCTGGTTTTTCCAGAGAGAGTCTAAAACTGGACGCTCTGTGCTGCTGGCTAGGCTAGCAGTTTCCCCCTGCTTCCAGTCTTTATGCTAAGCTAAGCTAACTGCATCCCTCACATGTTGCAGTATTTCTTAACTTCCTGTGACCGGATCTGCTGATGGGACTCTGAACTGAGTCCAGGAGACAAAGCAGACTGTCCCCCGCTGGTTTCACTGTCTTTATGGTCCAAAACACAGAAACTACAGAACACTGACGAGTCAAAGACTTGGACGACCTGCAGCAAAGGACTTCAGGTCAGAATCGAACCCCGTCCTCTCATGAACAAGGCAGGTGGTCTACCAGGAGAGCTCAGGGACACGGAGTTAAAATCTGTATCTGCAAGTCTTCATGCAGACGTGACCAACACGCACACAGACACACCTGAAACCTGCACGATGATGTGAGCGTCTGCAGCAGGTGCAGTCGTCACCTGAACCTGTGAGAAGGTGTGTCTAATGCCAAGTCTGTTCCTCTACAGATACAGAGGTCGAGGGTTCGAATCCCTCGGGAGTACGACAATGTGGCAATTCATGTGCGCTGTGCTTGTTATCAAGACGGCAGCCTGCACTGTCCGTTTGTTTTGCTTCCAGACGGGACGCTCCCCAGACCTCTCGATGAATGCTGAGTAGCAAAGCTCTGCAGTGTTTTGGGATTTCCTCCAGGTTCTCTTCAGCCCAAAAAGCATTTATGCAAATTGGAGCTGAAGTGACCTCGGAGTTAGAGCCACATCAGACGGCGGGTTCTGGGTCCAGTCCACTCCCCTCACGTCCTCCCTGCTGAACGAGGACGTTCCTCGAGTCTTTCTGAGGCTCAGCGAGGAGCTGAGTGTGTAATTTAGTCGAGATGTTCTAATGACAGAGTCCTGCTTCAGGGCTGGGCGACATGATGAAGCACTGCAGCGCTGCATGTGTGTGACAGACAGTGTGCATGAACAGGGCGGCTTCCAATCAAGCAGAGAGAGTCAGATACCGCGATGGCGTCCTGTGTGGTCTGTTTTATGGCGCACACGCCTGTAACTCATCGTCAACACGTGTTTGTGTGTGTGCTTCTTTCCAGGAGTTTGGATCAGCACCTCCACCTCCCTCCACCCGTCTACCCGAGGTCACAGAGGCTGCAGCCGCGGGGAGATTGTTGTGGAGCTGGTTGGAGGTTTTGGTGGTTTTCTGGGTGGGACGAAGACTCCGTGTAAATGTTTCCATCCTAACGTCTTCTGACACTCTGACAGGCAGAACACAGATCTACGGACTGCTGGTAAAAGTACAAGAGTATCCAGATGCAGCTAAAGAGACATTACGTAGATAACTGTTCAGCTGTACTCGAGTATTTACTCTGATTACATTACTTCTGATCAAACAGCCAATCACCAACCAGAACCTGCAGCAGCTGATATCAGTGACTAGTCCAGCAGCCCAGCTCCAGTTCTGGCACGACACTGGCTCCACTCCCTGTCAGCATTTCCCCCAGCTAACAGACTGAGCTAACATGAGCTAACAGCAGCTAACAGACTGAGCTAACATGAGCTAACAGCAGCTAACAGACTGAGCTAACATGAGCTAACAGACTGAGCTAACATGAGCTAACAGCAGCTAACAAACAGAGCTAACATGAGCTAACAGCAGCTAACAGACTGAGCTAACAAACTGAGCTAACAGCAGCTAACAGCAGCTAACAGACTGAGCTAACAAACTGAGCTAACATGGGATAACAGAGGCTAACAGACTGTGCTAACAGCAGCTAACAGCAGCTAACAAACTGAGCTAACATGAGCTAACAGCAGCTAACAGACTGAGCTAACATGAGCTAACAGCAGCTAACAGACTGAACTAACATGAGCTAACAGACTGAGCTAACATGAGTTACCAGCAGCTAACAGACTGAACTAACATGAGCTAACAGCAGCTAACAGACTGAGCTAACATGAGCTAACAGCAGCTAACAGACTGAACTAACATGAGCTAACAGCAGCTAACAGACTGAGCTAACATGAGCTAACAGCAGCTAACAGACTGAGCTAACATGAGCTAACAGCAGCTAACAGACTGAGCTAACATGAGCTAACAGCAGCTAACAGACTGAGCTAACATGAGCTAACAGCAGCTACAGCTGTCAGCAGTTTACTTCACTGTCCATCATAAACTCTGTAAATCACAGAGAGTTGAGGCGGAGCAGCCGGAGGACATCAGAGGGAAAACCAGAAAACATTTCCTCCATAAAATATGATCCAGTTTCACCAGAATCAGTGAAATAGTTGCTGCTGTGTGACTTAGTGCCGTAAAGCGTTACGTACTTCTCCAGACCCGGAGCCCAAAGTTACATAGTGTGAGAACAGACGTACGAATGACAGAGACACCGTTCACCTGATCACAGGTCAGAGTGGGTCACCTGATCACAGGTCAGAGTGGGTCACCTGATGTGGGTCACCTGATCACAGGTCAGAGTGGGTCACCTGATCACAGGTCAGAGTGGGTCAACAGGGTTTATTAATTACATGATGTTGCATTAAAGTATCTGATGCATCAGTGTTGGAGCTCCTCAAACAGTAAATAAATAAAAATATAAATTTGAGCTTGTGGGTTTAAATCTGTACTTGAACACTTAGTTTCCACATTAGCTGCCAACAGTTGGAGGAGTTACTGATCAACGCTTTAATTACACTGATGTGAAATCATTTGAAGACCCAGTCCTCCAACAGCAGACAGAGTCTGACAGTGTGAAGCTTGATGTCAGTCCTGTGCAGATCCTCAGCAGCCAAACACACACGCAGCCTCCTCCCTCCATCAAATAAAGAAAGAGAGTCTGAGACAGAAACACCGCAAACTCAGGAATGTGGAGTTTACATGGGCAGCTTTATTTGGCCTGAAGAAAATGTTTCCTCATTGAGCTCAGAAAGCCACATCCCACACACACACACACACACACACACACACACACACACACACACACACACACACACACACACACACACACACACACGCTCACACACACACACACACACACACACACACACACACACACACACACACACACATCCACAATAAGAATATAACTGTAAAAACACTCAGAATAAAGTTATTAACATTTAATTTTCCTCTTGAAGCGTCGTCACTGGTTGTTCAGAGCAGCTGAGAGTTTTCTGGAAAGACTCTGCAGAGGAACCACGAGACCGCCCGGAGAACAAATCAGAAAGTTGTCTGAGGCAGATCGAGTCTATCCTGATCGATGCAGGACTGGACCGCAGACTTTGTGTTTGTTTACAGGTGCGTCTTCCTCTGCGACAGGTCATCGGATGCTGAGTCAGTCACAAATATTCCATCCGAGCGTCTCATGACACTTCCCGTCCACAGCAGGTCTAGACTGAACTCTTGCTCATGAGCAGAACCGAGACCAAACACAATCTTAGAAGTCTTCACGAGAACGACCGGATCTGTGACTTTCACGCTCTTTACATATCAAACATGATGTGACTGAATCACTTGGAGGGAGTCTGTCCTTCAGGGATTCACATTGTTTGTGTTATTTTGTTATTTGGGGAACTATCAAAGTGGATTTATTCATATTTGTGAGTTTTTGCTGCAGCAGGACGGCGTGTGAATAAACTGTGGACGTGCATGTTTGTGTTGATGAAGTGACTGAGCGTTGAGAGGAAGATGATACATCAGGCTCTGATTTGTTACAATAGAAAAAGTGTAGGGTATCAGCAGACTTTAAGTGGCTGCACTTTTCTCCTCTGTGGTGTTGATAGAAAACGCCACAATGGGCTTTGGGCCAGACCTCCATCTCCGGACCTTGCCCCCCCAACCCTCCAGCATCTTGTTTGCATCCTTCGCTGACGGGGATTTGGCTGCAGCTCCGGTAACATCTGCGGGTCATTTATGTGCACAGTGTAAACACGGGAACATGTAAACAGGTGAGCTCTCTACGTGATGGAGCTGCGTCCTCTTTCCTCCGACAGTCACGGCAGAATGTGGTGCCGTGTTTACGTGAGGAAATGAGGCTGTGGGTGGAGGGTCTTGATTGGTGGTTTGCGGTTACAAAGCAACAAGTGGACCAATCATAGTTCAATACACATCTGAAAACCACAGCCACAAAACAAAGTGTTTGCCAGAAAGTTAAATGCCCGGGCCTCACGGATTACTGTACAAAACTACAGAACTTTATTTAAACTGGATCAGATTTTATTGACAATATCAGCCCGAGACGCAAGGATCCAGACCAGGCAAAGGCCAGGTCGGTGTGTTCGGTCCTGGTGGATGCTGACACCAGGTCGTAGCACTAGTCCGTCCCCGTCTGACCATCTTTAAAATGAGTGAACAGAACTCTGCTTCCTGTTTCACGGAGACTTTAAGTGCAAACATCACGTGTAGAATTTGACTCCGATGTTCACTGATGTCATATTTTGCGGCTTGGATCCATATCACATCGTGGTTTTTCATTTAACCAATATCAGCTGTGTCGCGGCCTGGCTGGTACAAACCATCCTGACAGCTGCCAAACACAACACTGCTTTGCTTTGCTCACTGTGTGTTATAGGAAACTGGTGGGTGTATTTTCTGTGTTGCTTCACTTCACATTTGGTCAGACTATACTGGGTTCTTGGCTCCGGAAGAAAATGCATGACTGTGGGCTGGACGTGTTTATGTTGAGGCGGCTGGTCTCTGCACACCTTATAGGACCGAGCATGCATCACACTGTGGTCAGTAACGCTGTGGGGTTTCAGATGTGTGGTGTTTGCAGAAGGCTGGGACAGAAGGGTCTTTATGGAGGAACTCAGAAAATACACAAACCTGAAGACGGAGACACACATTCGGACTGTTGAGCCGACTGGACATGGAAACTCAAGTTGGACCTGGTCTTTTCCGATCTTGGTCAGTTGGTGTTCACTGTCAGCAGATTCAGTCACATCATGTTTGATATGTAAAGAGCGTAAAATTGTGTTTTGTCCCGGTTCTGCTCGAAGTTTCTGCTCATGAGCAAGAGTTCAGTGGACGGAAAGTGTCATGAGACGCTCGGATGGAATATTTGTGACTGACATCAGCATCCGATGACCTGTCGCAGAGGAAGACGCACCTGTAAACAAACACGTTCACCTGAGGTTAGCTTTGTTTCCCCTCCGTCGTCTGCAGCAGCTGCTGGTTGTTCCATGTTTGTTTACCTGCAGAGCTTCAGTGTTAACTCTGTTGTCAGGTTCATGTTCCTTCCTGACTGTAAAAGAAAAACCGGTGGAACAATCTTTATGTGTAGGCTTCAACTACTCTACAGGTTTATTTCAAACTTACTGCAAAACTTTAAAAAAAGTTGCCAAATACATGAAACCTGAAGGAAGGAGGACGAGTGCTCTCAAGCAAACGTAACGTGAACAGATTTAAACCCTGTGACAGGAAATGTGCTAAGAACAATGTAACGAGGTCTTCAAAACTAAATTACTGACTTCACTCTAAAATCATGTTCTCTGCTGATTTCATCTCAGTACAGTTCTTCTTCGCCCCACTGCAACATCTGACCACCAAGATATAAATCTAAAACATTCGTTTATTATATTCACTACGACGGCTTCATTCTACTAAACACGGTTGATCTCTGGCTTGTGTTTGCATTTTTGGTTCTGCTACCGTTCAACATCAACAGTTAGAGAAAGACGCATAGAAACGTTCTGTGTTATATTTATAGAAGACGTGACCAAACGGACACGGTCCAGGTGCTGATCCATGTGGAACACCACATTCCTCCGTTCATAGGAACACACAGTATCACAAGGCTGTATCAGTCAGTAATCAATGATGGGAATGGTTGGCCCATAATGTTATTTGATACAATGCATTGCATATAACGATGATGATGACAGTGTTAATATATTACAGTGTTATTATAATGAGGCTGCCTGGGTTCTCTCCAGGTTCTCCCACTTCCTCCCACAGCCCAAAGACGTGCACGTAACAGGTTCGTTGGTGACTCTTGATTGGCCATAAGTGTGAAAGGTCTTTGTGCCCTGTCATGTTACATCATCTACATCCCTCTTTAATACTAAACACACGCACATATCACAAAAAAGAAAACAGTCCCTGGTAGATTCTGATTAACGAGCAGCTGTTTCAGGAAATAAAAGATATTTTTCAGTTACTCGGTTTAAATGTAGCACTTCCATATTTCAGCAAACACGTTCCTGAAGCTCTTGCTCTCGGTCACTTACACTTAGACAACACTGAACCCTGCTGGATCATCAGGATACAACATCCAGCAAACTTCACCCTGCTTTAAATGTTTTTCAGCCGAAAGAACCAGAATCAGGTTTATAACCAAACAACAAACATTAAAGTCTGTGTAAAGTCAATTCTGAGCTTTTTAAAACACAGTAAATATGTTGCTGAAAACATGTAAAAAGACTTTGACTGATGTATCAGTGAAATGTGGAGTCAGAGGTTCAAACTGTTTTTCAGTCTCAGGATTTTGTGGGCGGTCCTTAAAGGGCGGCTCGATGACACGCTGAGGCCACCCTGAGCAGAGAGACAGAGATGAATTCATCTCAGAGTGTTTCAGAGTCGGTCATGTTCATTTTCTGAACTCATCCGACACGTTTCAGAGGACACGCCCCCACAGTCCTGGAGCCGAGAAATCATTTTTACCTGTTTTCTTAAACTTGTTGATATTTTTGATCGTTCGTTCATTTGGCTGGATGGTTCATAAAACTTTCTTCTTTAGTCTGACAAACTTAGAACTCATTATTCTGACTTTAAACTGATGTGACATTGGTTTGTTTGTCAGATCAAATGTTGTTTAAATCAATGTACAAATTATAGGGACTATGCGCTATACTCAATAACAGTCAATAAGGAGATTATTTATTCTGTTATTGTACATATGCATATATGTATAGAGAAATCAAGGAGCCACAGTGAGGTATGAAGTATCTACAGACTGGTGTTGGCATGGAGCTGGGAGGTACGCCCACTGCAGTCTGAGTGCAGAGGGCTACAACTGCACGACATTGTGCAATCCTGTGTCCTCAAACATCCTCAAACACAGCCAGCTCCTCTCTGCTCAGGTGTTTCCTTGTTCCCTCCCCCTCAGATCTACAGTTTGAAGATGGGTGGAGCCAACATGTGCTGACGTGTCAGCTGACAGGCCGCATGTTGTTGAGATCAGAGCTCAAACTAGTTTCATTTCTCAGGAAGTCAAACTCAGACAGTCGTCGGCGCGGAGAGGAGAGATGGCGCAGCAAGGAAATAAACTGGACCGGGAAACCTTCTCTTGTCCGATCTGTCTGGATCTACTGAAGGATCCGGTGACTATTCCCTGTGGACACAGCTACTGCATGAACTGTATTCAAAAGCCACTGGGATGGAGAGGATGAGAAGAGAATCCACAGCTGCCCTCAGTGTAGGCAGACCTTCACACCGAGGCCTGTCCTGAAGAAAAACACCATGTTAGCAGCTTTAGTGGAGGAACTGAAGAAGACTGGACTCCAAGCTGCTCCTGCTGATCACTGCTATGCTGGACCTGAAGATGTGGCCTGTGATGTCTGCACTGGGAGAAAACTGAAAGCTCTGAAGTCCTGTCTGGTCTGTCTGGCCTCTTACTGTGAGAAACACCTCCAGCCTCATCATGATGCAGCTCCATTAAAGAAACACAAGCTGGTGGAGCCCTCCAAGAAGCTCCAGGAGAACATCTGCTCTCGTCATGATGAGGTGATGAAGATGTTCTGCCGTACTGATCAGCAGTGTATCTGTTATCTCTGCTCTGTGGATGAACATAAAGGCCACGACACAGTCTCAGCTGCAGCAGAAAGGACTGAGAGGCAGAGAGAGCTCGAGGTGAGTCGACTAAACATCCAGCAGAGAATCCAGGACAGAGAGAAAGATGTGAAGGAGCTCCAACAGGAGGTGGAGGCTATCAATGGCTCTGCTGATAAAGCAGTGAAGGACAGTGAGAAGATCTTCACTGAGCTGATCCGTCTCATGGAGAAAAGAAGGTCTGATGTGAAGCAGCAGGTCAGATCCCAGCAGGAAACTAAAGTGAGTCGAGTCAAAGATCTTCAGGAGAAGCTGGAGCAGGAGATCACTGAGCTTAAGAGGAAAGACGCTGAGCTGGAGCAGCTCTCACACACAGAGGACCACAACCAGTTTCTACACAACTACCCCTCACTGTCACCACTCAGCCAGTCTACAGACTCATCCAGCATCAATATCCGTCCTCTGAGGGACTTTGAGGATGTGACAGCTGCTGTGTCAGAGCTCAGAGATAAACTACAGGACGTTCTGAGGGACCAACGGACAAACATCTCACTGACAGACACTGAAGTCCATGTTTCACTGTCACGACCAGAACCAGAGCCCAAGACCAGAGCTGAGTTCTTAAAATATTCACGTGAACTCACACTGGATCCAAACACAACACAGCTGGCATTATCTGAGGGGAACAGAAAAGTGAAATTTGCGATTTCACTAAAGTCGTCTTCTTCTAGTCACCCAGACAGATTCACTTCATGTCCTCAGGTCCTGAGCACAGAGAGTCTGACTGGACGTTGTTACTGGGAGGTGGAGTGGAGCGGGTTAGTCGTTCGTGTAGCAGTCACATACAAGAACATCAGCAGAGCAGGGAGATCAGGTGAATGTGCATTTGGGCACAATGACAAATCTTGGTCGTTATATTGTGAGAAAAACATTTATAGCTTTTGGTACAATGATGTCAAAACTCCCGTCTCAGGTCCTCGGTCCTCCAGAGTTGGAGTGTACCTGGATCACAGTGCAGGTATTCTGTCCTTCTACAGCGTCTCTGAAACCATGACTCTCCTCCACAGAGTCCAGACCACGTTCACTCAGCCTCTCTATGCTGGACTTCATGTTTCTCTTGCATCTGCTGAGTTTATTAAAGTGAAATAGACAGAAGTCGTTGAAGGGACAGTGGGTTAAATTCTGTTTTAAATCTTAAAGTCCGTACAAAGGAAATTCTTTCAAAACACAATAAATATGTTGAAGAATAGTTGCTGAAAACATGTAAAAAGACTTTGAACGATGTATCAGTGAAATGTGGAGTCAGAGGTTCAAACAGTTTTCAGTCTCAGGATTTTGTGGGCGGTCCTTAAAGGGCGGCTCGATGACACGCTGAGGCCACCCTGAGCAGAGCGATAAATTCATCTCAGTGTTTTAAAGTCAGTCGTGTTCATTTCCTGAACTCATCTGACACGTTTCAGTCGCTTCAAAATGGCCGCTCGACTGCTCCCACAAGTGGGCGTGGCTTCAGAGCATCCAGAGGACACGCCCCCACAGTCCTGGAGCTGAGAATTCATCTTTACCTGATTTTAACACCTGATTTCTTAAACTTGTTGATATTTTTAATCATTCAAATTTGACTGGGTGGTTCATAACACGTTTTTCTTTAGTCTGACAAACTCAGAACATTTATTCTGACTTTCCATGGACTTTAAACTTGTCATTCATTGATGTGTTTGTATGTTGTTGTTTCTCTTCCACTGCCTGAGTCTGAAGACAGAAAGCAGCACACCTTCCTCTGTCCTAGAGATTTAGTAAAGAAATCTAGAATTACATTTCCATTGGTTTGTTTGTCAGATCACATGTTGTTTAAATCAATGTACAGATGAGGAACTATGAGCTATAATCAAATAATCAATAAGGAGATGATCCATTCTTTTCTTGTACCTGTGTGAGGTTCTGCTCAGACAAACTGATTGTGAGGATGAAGTGAATCTGTACATGAACTCACTGAACAAGAGTCACTGAACAGACTTTACTGATGGGATGTGTGAACAGACTGAAGGTTTACACGGTGAATAAACAAACATGAACACAGTCTTTCTTCTCGTCTTACAGTACAGCAGAATGTAAAGACACAGAGAGCAGAAAGTTTGAAGAAAAACGTTTATTAAAGGTCATAAAATAACGTCACAGACAGCAGAACAGACGCTTCAGGTTTAGCACCTCGGTGGTTTCATGTTTCCATGCCTCACATCATGAATACATCCACCACCGCTCAGTAGAACTGCACGCGCTCCCGTTAGCACGGTGAGACGCAAACGTCACGAAGAAGAAACCACAAAGCTCCGACACACCAGCGTCATTTTAACGGACTCCTAACTCACGATTGTTACAGTCACAAGATAAGTGAGACGACGTGCGGGAGCAACATCAGAGGTAACACGACGAGTCACACAAAGACTAAACACCTGGGATTCACATGAGCCGCACACGAAGTCAAAGTGTCGTCACATCGAGTCTCAGAGGTTTGAAGGAACATTCAGTGTAAGAAGAACGCAGCACTACATCTCGAATCTGCTCAAAAGGCTTCATGAAGATGACAAACAATCCAAAACTACATTCACAATCCTGCCGCTGACGAACCCACACAAACATTCTGAGTCCAAAAAGAAAGAAAGAAAGAAAAGGAAGTGGAGGTGAAGCTACTTCTGTCGGCGACGGAGGGAAAGAAAAGTGCAGAAAGTCGAAGCGGCTCAAAGCGTCGACACTCGGTGGTGTTTGGTTCAGAGCAGAAGTTTGGCACCGGACAGACGCGTGTTTCATGATCTACAGGTAAGAAACGAGATGCTCGCGGGAAAAACGGGCCGTGATTTTTTAAGTTTGAACTTTATCCAACAGATAGTTTGGAGCTCAGACACGTTGCCTCCTTTATTATCTCCGTGACGCCGTCCCACAGTTCGTCCTTCACAACCAGATATTTAAAAACATCAAGTACGGCGTCTCCTCACTCCTCATGACCTTTTCTTTAAATATCCGACCGTGATCTGGCTTCACAGCTTCACTTTGAGAATTTGGACTGCAGTTACATATAGTTCCTTTACCTAACTCTGGTTCCCAACCTGAGGGGCCAGGCCCTCCAAAGGGTCGTCGGATTAGATCTGAGGGGTCGTGAGATGACGGGAGACGCCGGTTTGAATGAATTGTCATTTATCCTCTTTGGTTCCAGCTTCTCACAAACAAACAAAAAAACATGTGAGGTTCTCTCGTGACGAGCTGCATCGCTGATCATGAAACACGCGTGTGGAGTGCATGTTGTTTCACCGCACACTCTGAGACATGTGCAGAGGGGTCAGCATCTCCTCGAAGATGGCCCCCTTCACATTGGAGCCTCTCAGGTTCGCCTCCTGAAGGTCACATCCTGACAGGTCACAGTTCTGAGAAAGACACACGACACACGAATGCATCACAGGTTCATATATATGGAAGGTGTGTGTGTGTGTGTGTGTGTGTGTGTGTGTGTGTGTGTGTGTGTGTGTGTGTGTTCTCACCTCCAGGTCCGTCCCTGCCAGCGTGGCCCCTCTCAGGTTGCAGTTCTTCAGTTTGGCGTTTTTCAGTGTGGCGACCCTCAAGTTGATCCCCGTCATCTGACTTCCCTCCATGTCCACGCCCTTCAGGTTGGCTCCTGCACACACACACACACACACACACACATGAGTTTTGACACACTTCACCTGCTCAGGTGTGTCTGAAGCAGGTGTGTGGCTGCTTCACCCTCCAGATTGGCTTTGATTCCAGCAGGATCTTCGAAGTTGCAGCCTCTCAGCGAAGCTCCTTCAGCGTTCGTGCAGAGCATCTTCACACCCTGCAGGTTGGCTGCCTGACACACACACACACACACACACACACACACACACACACACACACACACACACACACACACACACACACACACACACACACACACACACGGCGTGAACATGTGACTCGTTTAAAGTCATGGGTTCAATCCTAAACGTGTGTGGCGCTCACATCGAGGCAGGCCATGGACAGGTCCGCTCTCTCCAGGTTGGCCCCGCTCAGGTTGGCGTGGGTCAGGTTGGCTCCTCTCAGGTTGGCCATCTTGAAGTTGATGTAGCGCAGATCCAGACGCGACAGATCGGCGCCGTTAAAGTTCAGACCCTGACAGACAAACAGACGAACAAACGATGGTCACGATGTCGTCCCGAGAGAGACAAGTTCCTGCAAATGTTTCACAATAAAAGTCTTTATAACAACAGGAACAAGGCTTTTAATTTGAAACAACGTAATTTTAACTGTCCCTGTACTCTGATGTCCTCCGGCTGCTCCTCCTCAACTCTCTGTGATTTACAGAGTTTATGATGGACAGTGAAGTAAACTGCTGACAGCTGTAGCTGCTGTTAGCTCATGTTAGCTCAGTCTGTTAGCTGCTGTTAGCTCATGTTAGCTCAGTCTGTTAGCTGCTGTTAGCTCATGTTAGCTCAGTCTGTTAGCTGCTGTTAGCTCAGTCTGTTAGCTCAGTTTGTTAGCTGCTGTTAGCTCAGTCTGTTAGCTGCTGTTAGCTCATGTTAGCTCAGTCTGTTAGCTTCTGTTAGCTCATGTTAGCTCAGTCTGTTAGCTGCTGTTAGCTCATGTTAGCTCAGTCTGTTAGCTGCTGTTAGCTCATGTTAGCTCAGTCTGTTAGCTGCTGTTAGCTCAGTCTGTTAGCCGCTGTTAGCTCAGTTTGTTAGCTCATGTTAGCTGCTGTTAGCTCATGTTAGTTCAGTCTGTTAGCTGCTGTTTACTCAGTTTGTTAGCTGCTGTTAGCTCATGTTAGCTGCTGTTAGCTCAGTCTGTTAGCTCATGTTAGCTGCTGTTAGCTCAGTCTGTTAGCTCATGTTAGCTGCTGTTAGCTCATGTTAGCTCAGTCTGTTAGCTCATGTTAGCTCAGTTTGTTAGCTGCTGTTAGCTCAGTCTGTTAGCTCATGTTAGCTGCTGTTAGCTCATGTTAGCTCAGTCTGTTAGCTCATGTTAGCTGCTGTTAGTTCAGCCTGTTAGCTCATGTTAGCTGCTGTTAGCTCAGTCTGTTAGCTCATGTTAGCTGCTGTTAGCTCATGTTAGCTCAGGCTGTTAGCTGTCGACTCGACTAGTTTCTGATCATCAGCAATGTAATCAGAACAAATACTCGAGTACATAAAGCCGTACTGTCGGATCTACCTGACACCGCAGCTCTGACTTGGTCGTCGTGGCCAACAGGAATCGAATAAACTCTTTGCGGCTCAGAGGTGAGTGGTCATCAGGCGGCTGAGAGGCCTGAACACAACACACACACACATGTGGAGGTCAAACCTGTGGCACTGAAAACACACACACACACGCGCGCACACACACCCACACACACACACACACCTTTATAAGGGTCTCCAGCTGCTCTGCGAGCTGTTCAATCCCGAAGAATCGAGCCTCCTCCAGAACACCTGCAGAGGACAGAGTGATGTTCAGAGACACTGAAGCTGGACGTGCTGGACGACGAGGTCACGTCCGTCTTACCCAGAGGGTTGATGCCCTCGTTGATGATCAGCTGTCCGTGTCTCAGGTAGTTCAGAATGGGCTCAAAGTAGTCTGGACTGCGATCTATCAGGTAGGCCCCCTGAGAGTCCTGCTTGTTTCCCCAAACATCTGATGGAAGTGAACAGCAGACGAGAAAAACTGTGAGGTCAGATACAGATTTACTGTGTCAAAGAAACACGGCCCATATCCACACTCCGACACACGGGAGGGAGTGCGCCGAAGAGTCGGTGGAGATATCGGACTTTTCGATTTCATCGATTATTTCCTTCATGAAAGTTTCCAAAGTCACGACCTACAACCCCGCTGTGGGAATCTACACACACATTAGGTTCAAGTATCGGAATCACGTCACATGATCATCGTCAGCTGGTTTCCTGGAGGAAGTGCGCCGAAGAGTCGGTTTGGAGGACTTACCGGGTCACGGCGACTTTTCACTTTAAATTAGCCAGAAACACGACCAGAGTGATTTTACAGAGCGGCATTAGTTCTACAGTACTATTACTTTAACTTGTACTTCTACCTTTACTTGTAACAGAATGTTTTTACAGTCTTGTTAGTACTTTTGGTTGTAACATAATATTTTTATTAGTACTTCTACTTCTTTTACTTTTAACAGTGTACCTTTACTTGTAACAGAATGTTTTTACAGTCGTGTTAGTAACACTACTTGTATCTGAGCACTTTTACTTTTTTACTTTACTCTTACTTAAAGTACTTCTACTTGTAATTTGTATTGGTACTTTTGCTTGTAACTAAGTATTTTTACAGTCTTGTTAGTACTTTTACTTTACTTATTCATTTGTTTCTTGTAGGTTGTCAAAAACACGACTCGGACACAAACTAAATGAACCTTGTTCCCGTCAGTATTATATATATATACATTGTACTATATATATATATATATATATATATATATATATATATATATACACACACACATACATACATTGTACTATATATTATATATATATACACATTGTACTATATACTGTATATTATATATATTATGTATACACATTGTACTATATATATTACATATAGTACAATGTATATATATATATGTGTATATATATATAGTACAGGCTGCAGATGTTGACGCTGACCATGATGCTTCAGCATCAGCAGGACTTCTCGTGTTCATCAGGTGAGCTCACCTTTCTCCCTGAACATGTGGGCCAGCATGCTCTCCGGCTCTTTGCTGACCAGAGTACTCCTGAGGAAACACCGAAACACACAGTTTACAATCCAAGACCCTCACAGGCCTCCGTCCCCGATGTTACAAAGACCGACGGTCGCGTTCACCTCGTGGTCGTGAAGCAGCGTCCTCCGACGTTGAGCGTCAGCCAATCGGTGTGAGTGTTTCCAGGGCCGCTGAGCTGCTCCTGAGGATCTGCACAGGTAAAGTTACTGCAGGTACGACGACGACGACGACGAGCATCAAAACTTTAATCTGCCTTTACACTCAAGTTCAAGTTCACCACGTAACATGCAGAAATATTTTTAATACTTTCACTGAAGTAAAAGTATCTGGATACTTTTCAACACTGTTACCTTCAGATGGATCTCCCTCCGACACGTAGAGCACGTCATCGTCTCTGCACACAGACACATCGCATTTATAATACAGAGCGATACTAGTACTTTTACTTGTAACAGAGTACTTCTACAGAGCGATACTAGTACTTTTACTTGTAACAGAGTACTTCTACAGAGCGATATTAGTACTTTTACTTGTAACAGAGTACTTCTACAGAGCGATACTAGTACTTTTACTTGTAACAGAGTACTTCTACAGGGCGATAGTACTTTTACTTGTAACAGAGTACTTCTACAGAGCGATACTAGTACTTTTACTTGTAACAGAGTACTTCTACAGGGCGATACTAGTACTTTTACTTGTAACAGAGTACTTCTACAGGGCGATACTAGTACTTTTACTTGTAACAGAGTACTTCTACAGAGCGATACTAGTACTTTTACTTGTAACAGAGTACTTCTACAGGGCGATACTAGTACTTTTACTTGTAACAGAGTACTTCTACAGGGCGATACTAGTACTTTTACTTGTAACAGAGTACTTCTACAGAGCGATATTAGTACTTTTACTTGTAACAGAGTACTTCTACAGGGCGATAGTACTTTGATTTGTAACAGAGTACTTCTACAGGGCGATAGTACTTTGATTTGTAACAGAGTACTTCTACAGAGCGATACTAGTACTTTTACTTGTAACAGAGTACTTCTACAGGGCGATAGTACTTTGATTTGTAACAGATTACTTCTACAGGGCGATACTAGTACTTTTACTTGTAACAGAGTACTTCTACAGAGCGATACTAGTACTTTTACTTGTAACAGAGTACTTCTACAGAGCGATATTAGTACTTTTACTTGTAACAGAGTACTGCTAGAGAGCAATATTTATACTTTTACTTGTAACAGAGTACTTCTAGAGAGCAATATTAGTACTTTTACTTAACAACGTAACAGTGTTGTATTATTGTATGTACTATAACTTACAGAATGCTTTTACAGTCTTGTTAGTAATATTACTTGTAACTGAGTACTTTTACTTCAGAGTATTTTTTACAGTGTTGTATTCACACTTCTGCTTCTTTTACTTGTAACTGAGTACTTTTACTTGTAACTGAGTACTCTTACAGTGTGACGTTAGTACTTCAGTAAGTATCCGGATACTTGCTGTGTGAGTTACCTGATTAACGTGACGTCATCGATGAGGCCGCCGTTCCCGTTGTAAACGCTCGCGGCTCTGACTCCCAGTTTGCAGCTCGCGGCGGACAGTAAGTCCTCGAGGGAGCCGTACACGGCCAGCACCTGCGCGCACACACACACACACACACACACGCGCGCGCGCGCACACACACACACACAATGTCTGACGTTAGCTCAGCTAACTAGCCGCACAATGAACACCTGGCGTTATTTTCCCGCCTGTTCTTCCCGCGCTCACCTTTCCGTTGGTGGCGGTTCCGCGGACGAACAGCGTGACTCTCCTCATGTCCTCGATCAGCTGACTGTCCTCATGTCCTCGATCAGCTGACTGTCCTCCGTCCTCAACAACTCTTCCTGTCCCCGGACACACTCAGACACACAGAGCGGGGACGCGGAATTAGCCAATCAGCTGTCCGGATCAAAACGCAGCAGCCAATCAGGACACAGAGTGGGCGGGACTCTCGATGTCCTGCACAGTGACGTCACAGCTGAATATTTTTATTTTTTAAAATAATAAATAAATAATCTGAACTTTGGTCACTCTGCAGACTGAGAACAATAATAAATAAATAATCAACATTAAAACAACAATAACATGTAAATTATAATAACACAGAATGACGTGAACTGAACTCTGTTTATAACAAACATATTAAAGTGAAGCATCATGAAGGCTCAGCTGACACTCAGTGAGGTCTGCACCAACGTCCAACACCAGGAGTCCAGCTAACTAGACCAGGAGTCCAGCTAACTAGACCAGGAGTCCAGCTAACTAGACCAGGAGTCCAGCTAACTAGACCAGGAGTCCAGCTAACTGAACCAGGAGTCCAGCTAACTAGACCAGGAGTCCAGCTAACTGAACCAGGAGTCCAGCTAACTGGACCAGGAGTCCAGCTAACTAGACCAGGAGTCCAGCTAACTGAACCAGGAGTCCAGCTAACTGAACCAGGAGTCCAGCTAACTAGACCAGGAGTCCAGCTAACTAGACCAGGAGTCCAGCTAATTAAACCAGGAGTCCAGTTAACTAGACCAGGAGTCCAGCTAACTGAACCAGGAGTCCAGCTAATTAAACCAGGAGTCCAGCTAATTAAACCAGGAGTCCAGCTAACTAGACCAGGAGTCCAGCTAACTGAACCAGGAGTCCAGCTAACTAGACCAGGAGTCCAGTTAACTAGACCAGGAGTCCAGCTAACTAGACCAGGAGTCCAGCTAATTAAACCAGGAGTCCAGCTAACTAGACCAGGAGTCCAGCTAATTAAACCAGGAGTCCAGCTAATTAAACCAGGAGTCCAGCTAACTAGACCAGGAGTCCAGCTAATTAAACCAGGAGTCCAGCTAATTAAACCAGGAGTCCAGTTAACTAGACCAGGAGTCCAGCTAACTGAACCAGGAGTCCAGCTAACTAGACCAGGAGTCCAGCTAACTAGACCAGGAGTCCAGCTAACTAGACCAGGAGTCCAGCTAACTGAACCAGGAGTCCAGCTAACTAGACCAGGAGTCCAGCTAACTGAACCAGGAGTCCACAGGAGTCCAGCTAATTAAACCAGGAGTCCAGTTAACTGAACCAGGAGTCCAGCTAACTAGACCAGGAGTCCAGCTAACTAGACCAGGAGTCCAGCTAACTGAACCAGGAGTCCAGCTAACTAGACCAGGAGTCCAGCTAACTGAACCAGGAGTCCACAGGAGTCCAGCTAATTAAACCAGGAGTCCAGTTAACTGAACCAGGAGTCCAGTTAACTAGACCAGGAGTCCAGCTAATTAAACCAGGAGTCCAGCTAACTGAACCAGGAGTCCAGCTAACTGAACCAGGAGTCCAGCTAATTAGACCAGGAGTCCAGTTAACTAGACCAGGAGTCCAGCTAATTAAACCAGGAGTCCAGCTAACTAGACCAGGAGTCCAGCTAATTAAACCAGGAGTCCAGCTAATTAAACCAGGAGTCCAGCTAACTAGACCAGGAGTCCAGCTAATTAAACCAGGAGTCCAGCTAATTAAACCAGGAGTCCAGTTAACTAGACCAGGAGTCCAGCTAATTAAACCAGGAGTCCAGCTAACTAGACCAGGAGTCCAGCTAATTAAACCAGGAGTCCAGCTAATTAAACCAGGAGTCCAGTTAACTAGACCAGGAGTCCAGCTAATTAAACCAGGAGTCCAGCTAATTAAACCAGGAGTCCAGTTAACTAGACCAGGAGTCCAGCTAACTAGACCAGGAGTCCAGCTAATTAAACCAGGAGTCCAGCTAACTAGACCAGGAGTCCAGCTAATTAAACCAGGAGTCCAGCTAATTAAACCAGGAGTCCAGCTAACTAGACCAGGAGTCCAGCTAATTAAACCAGGAGTCCAGCTAATTAAACCAGGAGTCCAGTTAACTAGACCAGGAGTCCAGCTAACTGAACCAGGAGTCCAGCTAACTAGACCAGGAGTCCAGCTAACTAGACCAGGAGTCCAGCTAACTAGACCAGGAGTCCAGCTAACTGAACCAGGAGTCCAGCTAACTAGACCAGGAGTCCAGCTAACTGAACCAGGAGTCCAGCTAACTAGAACAGGAGTCCAGCTAACTAGACCAGGAGTCCAGCTAACTAGACCAGGAGTCCAGCTAACTGAACCAGGAGTCCAGCTAACTAGACCAGGAGTCCAGCTAATTAAACCAGGAGTCCAGCTAACTAGACCAGGAGTCCAGCTAATTAAACCAGGAGTCCAGTTAACTGAACCAGGAGTCCAGTTAACTAGACCAGGAGTCCAGCTAATTAAACCAGGAGTCCAGCTAACTGAACCAGGAGTCCAGCTAACTGAACCAGGAGTCCAGCTAATTAGACCAGGAGTCCAGTTAACTAGACCAGGAGTCCAGCTAATTAAACCAGGAGTCCAGCTAACTAGACCAGGAGTCCAGCTAATTAAACCAGGAGTCCAGCTAATTAAACCAGGAGTCCAGCTAACTAGACCAGGAGTCCAGCTAATTAAACCAGGAGTCCAGCTAATTAAACCAGGAGTCCAGTTAACTAGACCAGGAGTCCAGCTAATTAAACCAGGAGTCCAGCTAACTAGACCAGGAGTCCAGCTAATTAAACCAGGAGTCCAGTTAACTAGACCAGGAGTCCAGCTAATTAAACCAGGAGTCCAGTTAACTAGACCAGGAGTCCAGCTAATTAAACCAGGAGTCCAGTTAACTAGACCAGGAGTCCAGCTAACTAGACCAGGAGTCCAGCTAACTAGACCAGGAGTCCACAGGAGTCCAGCTAACCCAGGACCCAGCAGCACAGGGACCCCCTCCTTATTAACCTGTTGCACACTGGGTTATTAGCTTATATGTGTTAATAAGTGATATAAAGTTCATGCATACTTATTATTCTCCGTGATCTGCACCCTCACATCCAAAGTTATTATGATAGGAACAGGCCTGCACCTCTGTGGACCCCTGAACTCATGTGACAGCAGCTTCATCAGTTATATTTAATAATAATGAACTTGATTCATCGAGCACCGTCCACAGTTACAGAGTGTTTACAATAAAACAACCATAGCAAGAGGTTGAAAGCAGCACATCAATGCTGATTCAAACAAAGTGCAACATCCGGCACTGAGGCGCTTCGATAGAATCTGCAGCTCTGAGGGAACGAAAGGTTCGACGAGGTAAGAGGTACCGTGAGGTGATCGAGTCCTTCACACTGCTGAAGGTTTGAGAGAGCAGCCGGTTACAGTCAGGAACGCAGGAATCACAATCTCAGGACGTTTGAACACGTTTCTGAAGCATCGAGTTTGTCAAAGCTGAGGACATGATCAGAAACGACTGAATGTAACGAAGCTGAGCCGTGAAGGTGAAGCTGTGATATCACTGCAAACATGGACTCCAGGCTCTGATCATGGATTTCACTGCGCTGAGTCCGTCCACACTTTAAATCCTGATCCTGGTCTGTGTCAGAAACACTGAGTCTTAAACTTTGTTTCACAAAGAGCTTTAT
The DNA here is from genome assembly GCA_004119915.2 of Collichthys lucidus. NCBI lineage: Eukaryota > Metazoa > Chordata > Actinopteri > Sciaenidae > Collichthys > Collichthys lucidus. The sequence continues at coordinate 32,842,490 of CM014093.1, forward strand.
TAAACAAAAGATCCACCAGGACAGAGAAGAAGTTCAACATTCACACGCCTGCAAAGAAAATGTGCAATTAAAGTTTGTTCAGTTCATTTGGCAAAACAACAAAAACTCTTTGATGCTGTGACTTTATTTCCTTTATTTCAACACGGCATCTTTGTCACAACCCAAAAAAAATTATCTCAAAACTTTTCTATATATTTTTAGATTTTTTAAATTTATGTTCCAAACACGCGCGTCTGTTTTTATCCGAGTGCAACGAAACAAACGAAACGCCTCCGAACCACGACGGACCCTGAGGCGCTTCGACTGGCTCGAGTCTCCTGGAAAACTAAAAGCAGAGATATCACATTGCATAACGGAGGAAAACTGCCCGGGAAGGATCGCCGACATCTCGTGTTACAGTCCAGGACCTGGTTCTGACTCGGTTCTGTTGTGGAAAAGTGCTTCAAATAAGGCACATGTAAGGAAGACATTAATATCCGCTTCATGAGTTAAGGCGCAGTACGATGTGGAATAATGAGCGTGAGTGAGTGTTTGTTACTCAGCTGCGCTGACAACCTGGTGACTTTATTTTGAAATGCTTACACATTTTATCT
>CM014093.1:32848082-32892111 GCA_004119915.2 Collichthys lucidus
ACCTGTACACGATGAACCGACATGCATCGGAGTGAAGCTTCAGACGGACGAGTCGGGCAGCTGACGGCGTTTTTCTAACCGGGTCGATAAATTTACACGTCATCGTTTCTACAAACTCAAAAACTTCAATGTGTGCGACTCGTGAAGCTCTGCGAGGAACAGAAATCATTTCAAACACTGCGGCTAACTTCCTATGAAAACCAACTCAGCTGCATTGATGAGAAACAGCTAACGACCGTTTGATTCTCAGTTCAAATTTTTAGAGGAAAACATTCTGAGGTTTTAGCTTCTTCAACGTTTTCCGCTGACGTACGCGACGACAAATCGAACGTTGGAGTTTGAGCGACTTTAACGGGCGGGGGGATGAACGAAGAGGAAGTGTTGGTTGTTCGAGAAACGAAGACGAGGAGTTAAATCCAACAGACGAAGAACGGTGTGGGATGGAAAACGTGCACAGAGAAAGGCGTCATGGGGAAACATGCTGCCACAGGGAGGCGATAACATTCATGATGTTCTGAAGTCTCAGAGTCCGCGATCGCAGCCGATGAGGTTTGAAATGATTTCTGAAGAAGCTTTCGGTCGCTCGGCTTCATGGTCACGGCCCGAAATGAAAAACCCACCCCACCAGATTCAGCTGTAAACGAGAGACAAATAAAATAATAATAATAATAAATCACAGCATGTTTCGACTTTCTTCTGTTTTAATCCCGTCAGCTGACACAAAACGCCGACTGAACGACTCAACACCTTCCTCATCAACACAGACGACAGGAAATTAAAGAGGTGAATGACGCTGCAGTTTGAGCCTGATAAATACAACACAGTGGTTTCTCTTCAAGCCTGTTTTTCGCTCGCCAACACTAGAACTATAAAGTCCTACAGCACTTAAAAGCATCGCGCCATCCCAACAGAAACAAATCTACAAAATGGACATCAAATAAAAATCGAGATCTTCGGTCTGGAATGGAAATTTTACCAAAACAAAAACAAAAAAACATTCAGGTTTATTGACATTTCTTGATGTTCGACACCTTGCAGGGCAAAACCAATACTTCAATGTGACAACAGGAGCCACAGTGCTAATCGTTCACCCTCAGATACCCTGACGGCCCCTCTGTGTGTGGATGTGTGGAGGGTGGAGGGCGGAGGGTGGTGTCACCCTACAGCAGGAGGGACAGGGAGGAGGAGGAGGAGGCGAATGAAAGAGGAGGTACATATGAGAGCTCCCACACAGAGACGTGTGAAGCTGACAGGGGGTTTAGAAGCAGAGGTACCCGGAGAGGACAGGCGCAGTATGGGAGTCTCCGACAGTATGATGAGGAGGGGAGGGTGGGTGGAGGGTGGGTGGGGTTTGAGGGCAGTTCTGGGGGGAGGAATCTGCAGGACGCTGGGCCCATCCTAGAAGGTCTTCCTGTGAATGGCACGTGCTCTGTCTTCTTCGTATTCCCGCTTCGACACCCACATCTTCTTGAAGGTGTCCAACGACGCCAGGATGGAGCCACTGTGAGGACGACAGGACGGGACAGGACGGGTCAGGACGTGAACTCATCGCTCAGCGTTACAGTCTGAAAGTGTGACGGTCTGATTGCTTACCCGATCCATGTGGAGTACAGCCTCTCCTGAGGGGCAGAGATCTGGACGGGGAAACAAAAAACAAACATGCTGAACTTTCAAGGCAGTTTCCAGGACATTTTCCAGGATGGAACTCACTCACAAACAAAACATCTACAGACAACAGAGATCATTTCCAGGATGAGTTGCTTGATTTTCAAACTAGTTGGCAGGTTTTCCAGGATGCCTGGAAGTTTGACTGTTTGCTACCTGAAAGAGGACGATGACGGGGAGACGGACGTGTCCGTTACAGACAAAGCTCTGACATAGGGCTGCACGATATGGCCTATAACCAATATCTCGATATTTTTAAGCTATATCGCGATACACGATATATATCTCGCCAGCGCTTTATATGGTTGTGGCCCGCTACGCTAAAATTTCAGACCGCAACGGCAATTTCCCCCCGTTACGTTATTTTTATTTTAGCGTAACGGCTGTTTTCAGTTTTCGTCACCATCGTCAAAAGTTTTTTTTTTTCTGTTAGCGGAGCCGGCGCGCCCGGGAGCGGGGGGTTGACGAGGTAGAGGGGGCGCCGGACAGACTGATCCGGGCGCACGGCGCATCCAGGTGCGCACGGCGCATCCAGGTGCGCACGGCGCATCCAGGTGCGCACGAGAAAATCTATGAATGTGAAATTCAACCCTTTGCAAAAAATAACATCAGTATGATGATTCAAGTAGATCCTTCTATTAGAGTTTTTGTTAATTTGCATACAAAAAGTGGAAAATCACAATCAAATTAATTAAGTACGCGAGACCCGCGATAAACAGTGTATAAAGAAAACAACAACAACAAACAGCTGACTTTGCTTTTCCAACATGGAAGAGATTATAAAAAGCATCTGTTGTGTCATAAATGATTGTGTTTTTTTTATATACTTTATTAATCCTAAAAATGGGGAAATTCTTTTTACACTCTTTTTTTTTTTTTAACCCAGATACACACACATGCAGCACAAGGCATAGACATGCAATTTTTGGAGAGAGATAGTGGAGTGATGGGTCGCCCCCATGAGAAGCGCCCAGCGAGCAGTAGGGGGGATTTTTTGATTGACTGCTCACCTGGTGCCACCTGTCATGACGTAACGTTGATGTGAAGTTGTGATAAGCTACATGAACTGCGTATTGTGTTTTATTTTGAAAGGGGGCGGACAGTTTATCCTGTCTGGTGCGCAGTGCTCTGTTGAAATATACGAGGTTTAGCAGCGGCTCGTGTCAAAAATAGAAAGAGAGACGCTCCGCGGCGCGCCCTTTGTGAGTGCTCTCATACAAAAAGTACGCATGCGCGCAGGGGGTTTTTCTGGGTGGGCGGGGAAATGGGTGCTGCGTGCTGTGAGGAGCAGCAGGAGTGAGTGACAGAGGCAAAACTCCGGAGAATTAAATGCCGACGGCTTTTACATGATAAGTACTCGATGGTCACGATATAGTCATTTTATACATCTCACGGAGAACAAGTCGCGATATATCGAGTATATTCGATATATCGCCCACCCCTACTCTGACATAATTATAATTCAGCTGTCACTCACCTTGATCTTCACGTCTTTGGGTGCCAGCTTCTTGACTTCAGTTAGTAGTCGTTCCCCAAATCCTGAAAGAAAAGAGTCGATTATACGTCACTGAGAGACGGCGCTCGATGATCATCGTTAGACTCGGTAACTCTGACGACCAACCTTTGATCAGTGTCGACCCCCCGCACAGTACTATGGTGGAGTAGAGTGTGCGTCGCAGGTCCATGTCCGACTTCTGGATAGCGTACGCCAGGACCTCGTGGATCCCTGAGCTCTCGTCTCCGATCAGGTCAGGTCTGAACAGCAGCTCCGGCGCGCGGAACCGGGCCGGACCGATCTGCAAACAGAGGTCACATTTCAGGGTTCGTGCAGATGTTCCACATCTTGTCGGGTTGTGCTGGACTCACGTTTAAAGTGCTTCCGTCAGGCAGAACGTACTGGGCCTTCTCCGTTTCTAAAGTCTCGTCCTTTTGCGGGTTCAGAGATAAATAACAGGCTCGCTGCAAATCACAAACATCCGGTTAGACACAGTGACTCGTTCAGACTTGAAACAAACACGACCTCGCGGCGACCCCCTCACCTCTTTGACCGTGCGGACGACCTCAAACTCGGCCGAGGTGTTGAAGTTGTAGCCTTCTTTGCGCAGCAGCAGACGGAGGTAGCGCGACACGTCTCGTCCGGCGATGTCCACGCGCATGATGGAGTGTGGGATGGCGAAGCCCTCGTAGATGGGCACCACGTGGGTCACGCCGTCCCCCGAGTCCAACACGACACCGGTGGTGCGACCTGTGGCGTACCTGAGGCCGGACACAGCATGACAAACCGTCACCATCATGTTTGTTTGATGAAGGGAAGACCGGACCGGTTTCCTGGCAGATATTTACAGCTGACACAAAGAGTGAAACTAAGCGAAGTTCACGACCGTCATCATGTGAAGCGACGGCGACACTGCGCCGCCTCGGCCTCACTCGAGTATTACTCAGCAGAAATTTGAGCTCTCACAGTTTTTTATTGTCAAACTGAACCGCATGTGATGTGACCACGAGCGACGCTGGTCCTGTAGCGCTCACTGAAGAGCTGCGTATGGACCAATGAGAATAAACTTCTCAAACACGGAGGCTCCTAGAGAAATGTTAGAATAAACTTTTCAGAAGATGATTCTGATCCTGAACGAAAGCAGAGGTCATCTGCTGTTAAAGCGGTTCTCCTGATCCTCATCATATTTATATTATAGGTCTGTTCTACTTACTTACTTTTTGTAAATAGGTACGACATATGTACACTGTGTTTCCCCTCCTCCTGCTGCTGTAATAAGTGAATTTCCCCGTTGTGGGATCAATAAAGTATTATCGTTATCGTATCGTATCTAACATCTGCCGTGATGACAGACGGACTGTACTCACAAGCTGAGGACGGCCTGCATGGAGATGAAAAGAGCCGGAACGTTGAAGGTCTCGAAGAAAATCTCGGCCGCCTTCTCCCTGTTCTTGCTGGGGTTGAGCGGAGCTTCGGTCAGCAGGACAGGATGCTGCCGAACACAGAGATGAACAAAGAGCACGGTGACCGACGGTTCCCAGATCCAACAGGTGACCTTTGTCATCGAGCTGCAGAGAGAGGAGCGCTCACCTCCTCGGAGAAGGTCTGCAGCTGCTCCTTGGAGTAAACGTACTGCCAGATCCTCTCCATGTCGTTCCAGTCCTTCACGATGCCGTGCTCCATCGGGTACCGCACCGACAGCAAGCCCCGGTGCTCCTGATCCACAGAGACACAAAGAAAACACCTGAAGCTGTGACGCGTCTGTGGATTTAGAATCTGAGCGTTTCCTTTAATAAACAAACTTTGAACTCGTTCATCAGAGAACGTTGTGACTCTTCTTCTTCACCTCCATTAGAAACAAACATTTATTCCTCCTCTGGACAGAAAAGTTTCAGATTCGTACGTGCGATCAGAGCTCGTTAAACTGCTGCATGCTGATTGGCTCAGAGGTCGTGACGTTCGTTGATCCGTCACAGCGAGTGTGGAGCGCTCTCACATGACGAGAGCTCGGGTTAGCCTGAAGGCTCGAGGGAGAAAACACAGACTGTGACACTGACGGCAGAGAGAGGCTCCAGTGTTCTGTGCGGCCACCACAGTTTCTCCTGTGAGCCTGAAACGGGACGAGGCGGCCCGGCTGTAGGAGCGGGAGTCGAGTGTGTTTCAGTTCCATGGAATCTAAGGATGTCACGATAACTCAACTCACGACTCACGACTCGATTCGAGTCACGATTTTTTAAAATCAAAATGAGCTACAGACAAATTATGACCAAATCAATTTATCTTTTCATTTGTAGAAAAAAATCTGTCTTTAGAGAAACTCTCAAACAGTTTGTGTTCTCTTATAAAAAGTGCAGCTTACATCTTAAACAACAGAACTCATGACAGATATCTGCTTTCTTTAGAAACAGTCTCACAGTAAACTGCTGTTCACTGCTGTGATGTGCAGTTTTCCTCTCGAGGCGTAACCAGGCTCTAAATTAACTTTTCTGATCAGCAGCCAATGTGGCTGGTAAGTTTTGTACATAACAATAAAATAAAAACATTAAAACTTGCAGCAGCACGCGTCAATTTCCACAGAGCACCTCGAGCGGGCGGAAGCCAGCAAAGAGGACCCGGTGGATTTTCAAAATAAAATACCCTGTGCAAACTGCCGGTCGTAAAAACAGACAAAAGCGAAACTAACTAACTACGTAACATATTTACACATGCAGAAGCATGTTTAGAAGAACATACACCGGGAAATGTCCAAATCTGAGCAGGTAAACAAAGTCTGGCGGGCTGAGCGCTCGCTCCTGAAACTCTCCCGGTGGGTTTAAAGTCGCGTGCAGGACGGACCAAACACGCCACGCTCACGCAACGCGCCGGGAAGCCTGTTTGACCAGTGAGAGCACGCGCTGTGCGGGTTCCCATTCAACAAGAATCAAGATTCATTTTTTCTGTCAATCGATGCGAGTCGTCACGCATTTGTACCGATTTTTAATCGTTACATCCCTAATGGAATCGTTTGGCAGTTTATCCGACGATTCTCTTATCGATTACAGCAAACACGACTAATTACGCCACGTAACGTCTGCAGGTTCCTCACCTGCAGTGCATCAGTAGTAAACAATGTCACCCACTCGGTTCAGACGCTCCAAAGTTTGGCTGCGTTTCACCAGAACCGTCGTCAACAGGGCGACTTGCAATCATTGCAAAGTGAAGATAACAGCGTCGGGAGGGAACACGACCAACATGCAGAAACATTTGCAAACACAACGTGTAATATTTTAAAATGAATGTCGTGTTTTTGACGCTTCAGACTGGAGATGAATCTCAACCTAGCAGCAGCAGCAGCAGCAGCAGCAGCCAGGCTGTGACCTCTCGCTGGTTTTGTAAAGTCGTGACACTTCTAACTAAACAAAGTTGATGCTGATCAAACTGTTTGTTCTTTTATATTTTTTAAGAAACAAATGGTAAAAATCTCATCGATTCCCAAGAGCCCTGGGCGTCACGTGAAGTCACATTTCTGAATAAAAGTGTGATGTGTGTGTGTGTGTGTGTGTTACCTCCGCCTTGGGTCCAATGAAGAGGTCTCCCTCCAGGGCTCCTGCCATCACGCGCACATGCTTGGGACGCCCCACACTGTACACACACACACACACACACACACACACACACACACACACACACACACACACACACAGAGTCAGGACATGATATCTGAGCCGGCGAGTAAGAAAATAATCTGCAACTTTAGTGATTCTCGTCAGCTGACGAGCCTTAAATGAAATTAAGATTTCTGCTTTTTTCTGTTTGTGAAAACGTCCAGCTGGGCTTTGGGAAACAAACGATCAGCTGACAGTCAAACAAACAGCTGGAGCTCCACTGAACGGCGTCGCGGCAGACTTACTAGTTGGGGAAGCAGTATTTGGGGATCTGGTCACCTGCGAAACCAGCCTTGATCACCCCTGAACCCTGAGGAGGAGAGAAAGATGAGCGGGTCAGAGAGAGAGAGCTGCAGTGCTTCAACCTGAGGGAAGCAGGGAGGTCATGAGACGGAGCCTGAGGCCGGTGGCGGCAGTCACTCACACACACACACACACACACACACACACACACACACACACACACACACACACACACACAGTCAGCTGTGGAAACTCTGTGGCCTACATCGCGCCGGGCCGGGCTGATCTGAGGTCATCAGAGCAGCCAAAGTCTGAGGAGGGAACCAACTTAAACGCAGCACCGGTGTTACACTTCTTATTGTACTTCCTGCTGTGTTATGATAGGTGTTACGGACCGTGATGCTCCACAACATTTACACCCCCTCTCTGCTGTCACACCTGTCACCTGTGTGTGTGTGTGTGTGTGTGTGTGTTCTCACCTGTGACAGTCTGCTTAGCACTGTACCGACAGCTAACACTGTAGGCACCGAAGCTTCAGCTAGCTAGCCCTGCGGTGTTACGGGTTAACGAGCGACCGTGTTGACCGGCGACCCAGTTATACAGCTCGAGTGTGTGTATGTGGTCGTCGTAGTTACGACATTGTAACGTTAACAGACATATAAAGAGGTGTTCACGAGGACAGGTGAGTGTCTTCTTGTTTTCGTAACTACGAAGCGTTTTATTCTGCAGGTGGTCCCCGGTTAACACGGTCACTCGTTATGCCGTAACACCGGTTTAGTTAGCGCTAACTAACGGTTGATAAAATGAAAGGGCGCTGCCATAGCAACAGCAGCTAAGCTGTTAACGCGTTAGGCGGGAAAGTGTGAGGAGTCGTGTTGGTTAGTGAGTTGGTTAGTGAGTTAGTGAGTTAGTGAGGGCGGCTAGCTTTGACACAATGGCTCCCCTGAGCTAGCGGCTAGCAGCTAGCGGCCTCGGTTTGGGTGTGGATGAGTGACGTCATCATACTCACGTTATCGATCACCACGGGCTGGTTAGCTAAGATGTCATAGGACTCCATGGCGGGCTGGATGTGTGCGCTCCGTGTGCGTGTGTTTGTCCCGGTGTTCCTCCCGGTGTTCGGTTTGGATCATGTACAGACGGATCGCCGTGTCACCGTGCTCTGCCGCCGCTCCTCTCTGCCGCTGCTGCCGCTGCTGGACCCGCCTCCTCCCGACCCTCAACAACAACATCACCGCGGCGCCGCTTTGACTGACAGGAGAGGTCGGCCAATCATGTCAGAGAGTTTGTTTGACTGACAGGCGAGGTGACCAATCGTCGGTGTTTTGCCGAATAGCCATGCGCTTCTCTGCTTGTTTGCTGTCAACGAAGCAGAAGAGGCGTGTGTGTGTGTGTGTGTGTGTGTGTGTGTGAGAGGGAGAGAGGGTGAGAGTGTGTGTGTGTGTGTGTGTGTGTGTATATATATATATATAAAATATATATATATATATATATATATATATATATATATATATATATATATATATATATATATATATATATATATATATATGCACACACAATTATTCTCTGTGTTTATGTTTTTATGTTATGTCTGCACCAACCTGTCACGTCCCTTGTCCCCTTGTCTTTAAAACTGATTCTGATAATAATCTGATCAGATGAGGCAAAATATTATTAATATTTAATATAGAATTAATTCTATATTATATACAGGAAGCCAGACACAGAAACAGCATAGAGAATCCGGTAGATTTTCAAAATAAAACACCCCGGTCGTAAAAACAGAGAAAAGCGAAACAAATGAGGTTCGCAGCAGATTCAAACATGTTATTAATTAATAATATAACTTCTAAGACAGAAAAAGTTCAAACTCGCTTCAGCACAGCTGATTTGTTGCAGTTTTCTTTTCAAATTATGATGAGTCAGGTTTGAGTTATTATTTAGGACGAAGCATCTATGCGTCTGTGTTGTGTTCAGGGACATGACAGGGCTTTTTAATGTAGTCTGTGTGGAGACCACCAGGTGTCAGCATCATGACACATGAAGTGAGTCAGTGTTATTATTATTATTCAGCACACTGAGCTGAAAGTCATGCAGGAAATCCTCCTTCATGAAGGTTTATCCAGTTTAACAGGTGTGAGATTGTTTTCAGGATTTAGTCTGTGAATCATTATTTAATGCAACGCATCAGAAACTACAACAGCACGTCTCCATGAAGACAGTTTACGTATAGCAAATGAAAAATTAAAAATAAAGAATATACTTTTTTTTTTTTTTACCTCCTGATGATGCCACAGACTTTTAATCGGGTCTCTGTCATCCGTATGTCCTCCATGTTTTCAGGAAAGCTGAGCCAGTGTCGTGCCAGAACAGGAGCTGGACGAGCTGGGGAGAGCTCGGTGAAATAAAAGGCCTGATGTCCATCAGTAAGATCAGCCTGAGGCCTGAGAGGGGAAACCACTGCAACATCTTCATGAGCTCCTCTGTGTTCGTACGTGGACTGTGGCGGTCGTCTCTCTGAAACATTTAAACTTCATGAACGCGTACGCTCTAAAAAGTGTATTTCAGCAGTAGCTGAAGTAAAGTAAAGTTCAGATCTGTGGAATTACATGTTGTTCCCTCAACACACATGTAACCTGCGATTCTCATTTGAGTGAACCGGCTTCTCGTGACTCGTGATTCATTGGTTATAGCCGGGTAAAGACGTTTCTTGGCTCGTTTAGCTGTGATATCGCTGCATGTGCTGAGAGTGTTGTGTAAAACTTTGTTGCACTTTGCTGACAAAATAACTTTGTGGTCCTACTGACAGCTGCTTACAGTTACAGTTACTGCTATGTGTTTTAAAAAGGACAAAAGTGTAATATGTTGGTGGCCATAATGGTTCATTACATTTATACAATAAAGTATTTTTAAAAAATCACATTTTTAGTTTAATTAGGGTTATGCAAATTATTGAACTGAACTGAAAACTTAATTTTGAGTTGGATTAATGCAAAATGTTGATTTGAGAACAATTGAATTATTCAGCACATGTGACCTAAATCAATTGTGTTAATCTAACGTATTAAATTCATTTTAAAGAACTTAATTCATCTGGGTGTTACCAACTGAAACAATTCAATTAAGTTGGTTCAACTATTTTCTTCTTTCAGTGCAGTGACATCATTTCTGCGTCATTCAGGATTCAGACTTTTTTAAACTGAATTTGTCGTCACACATGAAGCAAACAGGAGTCCAAAAATAAAATAAAAAAAGGAACAAAAATACAGAATAAGCTCCTCGTGTGAGCTCCTTTTTTTGTTTGACACTCCACAGAACTAATCCAGGATCAGTGTGACAGTAAAAAGGACCGACTCCATTAATCCTCCGAGCCTTCAGGTGCTTTCTCCATCTCCACGCGCTGCGAACACAACAGAGCTCTGAGCATTTATTCAACAAATGAACTTCTCTAACGTACACTGGGAAATAACTGTTTACAGTAGTTTTCTGTTTTTAAATAAATAAGTAAATTTAATTCAATAAAATGATTAAATTATTAATACAGGGCTTTTTCTACGTTCTTAAATTACATACACAGTCACGTAAAATGATGGTAATTATCTGTTTTTCATGTGTGTCAATGTAGGACAATGCATTGGATTGCAGCGTCTCTGTATCAATAAAATAATATTGAACTGTGAATATGTGTGTATGATGTCTGTGTAACGGTCTGTTAAACTGTAAAAGTATCTTGTATGTAGTAATCGTAATAATTGAGTGACAATCTGTAAAATAATGGTGTTTCTTTGTAAAAACTATAAATGTGGAAATGTATTTTTTTCTATATTTATTTGAATTATGATATTTAACTTTAAATTTCACAAAAACATTTTTTACAGTGTAAAAAGTGGCATCCAAAATAAATAAATAAATAGACAGATAAATAGATAAATAAATAGATAAATAAATAGATAAATAAATAGATAAATAAATAGACAGATAAATAGATAAATAAATAGATAAATAAATAGATAAATAAATAAATAAATAAATAAATCGCGGTCTCCTATAAATGACCTGCCCTCTTCTTCTGCATCAGTAAAGTGCCACCTGACTAAGCATTAGCGCCACCTGCTGGTTCCTTGTTGTTCAGACAGGTATCATCTGCTTTAAGTCTGATGTCAGTGTGACTGTAGGTTCTTTAAGACTTTTGGTTTTCCTGATTAAATATTAAGTTCCCGCAGTAATTTTATGGAAATCAGCCACATGAATTATAGATTAGTTATCAGACAGAATATCAGCATCGCTGAGAAACGGCTGGAGGCAACAAACTCAGCAGGAAGTCAGCAGGTGTCATGTCATCACTTCCTTCCTGTCAGACGTGACACATATCAACTGTACCTTTGGAATCCAGCGGCATTGTGGGAAAACGAGGTGTGTGTGCAACATCCTCTCAAATAAATGAGACAGAGGAGAACCGAGGTTTCCATTGTGCCGAGAGTCTCAGTGGGACTTTTAATCTCCAGTAAGAGTCGGTGAAGGAGTCGAGGAGAAGAGCATTCTGGGAGTAAATCAAGAGAGCATCATTCAGCATATTAAAGAGCTTCACTGCAACTCTGCACAGAAATAATACACAACACACTGCGACACACACAGTAACATTATACTGGGGCTCTTCATATTTAACAGATAATCATGCTGCTCAGGTTTAATGTTCTCAGACAGATTCAGGGCCAGTTTTAAATCTGCATGTGTGTGTGTGTGTGTGTGTGTGTGTGTGTGTATTGGAGTGTGTGAATTGTGTAAGTGCTAACAATCCATAAGACGATTAACACGAGTGAACATAATGGAGTGTTTGTTAAAGTGTAAATACTGCAGACTGTAGTCGTGTAATCTATTACTACTGCATTTAGTCCACCACACCTCTAAACCTGGACGTAGTCTCCGTGACGTCCCCGCAGACTGTCTAAAACCTGGACGTAGTCTCTGAGACGTCCCCGCAGACTGTCTAAAACCTGGACGTAGTCTCTGTGACGTCCCCGCAGACTGTCTAAAACCTGGACGTAATCTCTGAGACGTCCCCGCAGACTGTCTAAAACCTGGACGTAGTCTCCGTGACGTCCCCGCAGACTGTCTAAACCTGGACGTAGTCTCTGTGACGTCCCCGCAGACTGTCTAAAACCTGGACGTAGTCTCTGTGACGTCCCTGCAGACTGTCTAAAACCTGGACGTAGTCTCTGAGACGTCCCCGCAGACTGTCTAAAACCTGGACGTAGTCTCTGTGACGTCCCCGCAGACTGTCTAAAACCTGGACGTAGTCTCCGTGACGTCCTCGCAGACTGTCTAAAACCGGGACGTAGTCTCTGTGACGTCCTCGCAGACTGTCTAAAACCGGGACGTAGTCTCTTTGACGTCCCCGCAGACTGTCTAAAACCTGGACGTAGTCTCTGTGACGTCCCCGCAGACCATCTAAAACCTGGACGTAGTCTCTGTGATGTCCTCGCAGACTGTCTAAAACCTGGACATAGTCTCCGTGACGTCCCCGCAGACTGTCTAAAACTGGACGTAGTCTCTGTGACGTCCCAGCAGACTGTCTAAAACCTGGACGTAGTCTCTGTGACGTCCCCGCAGACTGTCTAAAACTAGACGTAGTCTTTGTGACGTCCCCGCAGACTGTCTAAAACCTGGACGTAGTCTCTGTGACGTCCCCGCAGACTGTCTAAAACTAGACGTAGTCTTTGTGACGTCCCCGCAGACTGTCCAAAACCTGGACGTAGTCTCCGTGACGTCCCCGCAGACTGTCTAAAAATGGAAGTAGTCTTTGTGACGTCCCCGCAGACTGTCTAAAACCTGAAAGTGGCAACCTCCTCTTCTCATCCACTTGACTTCTGGCTCCAGAAATGAGTCAGTCTCCATAAGACCCCATGTTAAAATGTCCATAATCATGTCTACAGGCTGGGTAACAAAGAGAGCTGTTCGAAACCTCCAGGTGTGAGAGGAGCCTTGAAACGGCGTCAAACTGAGAAACTGACACACACAGAGGAACAAATGAGGCTGGACTGGCAGGTGTTCTTTTACAAACATTAGTCCAGCACATTTCATGCCAGCCAGTGAAATGCTTTTTCACTCACACGTGTGTGTGTGTGTGTGTGTGTGTGTGTGTGTGTGTGTGTGTGTGTGTGTGTGTGTGTGTGTGCCATCACAGGTAACCAAGGAAACCGTGGGGAGGGGAGGCGGCGGCAGTTCCTCCCGTTTTATCTCTCAGCACCGTCTCCTCTCAGGCGGCGGCACTTTTTAACTCCCGTCGAGTTGTTTGTGTTTTGTCTGATTTCTTCTGTTCTCGGATCAAATCGCCGAGCTCGTCGATTCTTTTTATAAATCAAAGTCATGCTAATGTATGCAAAGTGAGTCACCCGTACCGAAGCCCAGCAAATCCCTGATCACCCACCACCAAACACGCTGTGCTGCTGCATTGTGTGATCTGCTTCCTCCCCACCCTCCTCCACCTCCTCCTCCTCCTCCTCCTCCTCCTCCTCCTCCTCCCTCCAGCAGCACTGTTGTCAGGGACTTGAACAGCTGGTGGGAGAAATCTCATCTTATCTCCGTGTACTTGTCATGTTAAATTACTGGGATTTCTGGAGCGTCTTCACACACAAACTGCAGCTTCCCATGAGACACGTCCTCACTCCGACTGTGGCTCGTTCATGTGCAGGAACGATCGCACTCTCTGGGATCTCCTGTGAAGATGGAGGCTGGTTCTGGCCTGTCTGCTGCAGGACACAGTAAGCTCCTATAATTGAGGTTTAGAGGGATGAGGGGCAGGGAAGATGAACTGGGTCACTGCTGGACAGCCCCCCCCACCCTTCACTCCACTTTCACCCCTGTGGTAAATCAGACTGAGGCCTTGATCCGAATGTATTTTGTCCTTCTGGTCATGTGCAGCTGGATCTGTTGGTGCAGTTTGATGCGGAGCTGCATGTTTTCTTCAATCTCAGAGACAAACTGAGACGAGGGACAGAACTGTGGTGCCATGTGCAGCGTTTCTCACAACCGCAGACTGTCTAAAACCTGGACGTAGTCTCCGTGACGTCCTCGCAGACTGTCTAAATCCTGGACGTAGTCTCTGTGACGTCCCAGCAGACTGTCTAAAACCTGGACGTAGTCTCTGTGACGTCCTCGCAGACTGTCTAAAACTGGACGTAGTCTCTGAGACGTCCCCGCAGACTGTCTAAAACCTGGACGTAGTCTCTGTGATGTCCCCATAGACTGTCTAAAAACTGGACGTAGTCTCCATGACGTCCCCGCAGACTGTCTAAAACCTGGACGTAGTCTCTGTGACGTCCCAGCAGACTGTCTAAAACCTGGACGTAGTCTCTGAGACGTCCCCACAGACTGTCTAAAACCTGGACATGGTCTCTGAGACGTCTAATACTGAAGAGACCTGGTCGTCACCCACTTGAGGCTGGCTCCAGAAGTGAGTCAGGATTAAGAGCGTGGACGCTTTGATTGACAGGTGGGCGTGGCCACAGGTGGATGGTTTCAGTAACCAGGCTGTTCCAGCTCCACCCACCCTTTTTCACATGATGAACTGAACCGGCTCCATAGATGACAGCTATGGGATAAGGTCATAAGTGGACCTAACATGTTTCTTTTATAGAGCCTGTCATGATTCAACGGTTCAATTCCATCACTTAACAGAAACAGGAACACCCCACCAGATGCAGCCTCATGTCGAGGCCGGTGTCCATCTGCTGTGGTCGCCCTCAGGAGGCCTCTGCCATCGTCGCACACAGCTGGAGGAATCCTCGTCCATATGTTACAAACATCAGCTGAGGACGAAGCCACCAACCCGAGGACACGATGCTCCCACACAGAGGTATCACAGAGATATGCACCTCCTCACAGCAGCTCATTGTTTTAGTCTATTAAACATTTCAACACAGCACACATTGGGTTATTATCATTGGGTTATGTTGGTTGGTATTCAGTTTGTTAGCTGCGTCTTGTCTCTGATTTTAAAGCAGATTTATGGATCTTTATTCTGGATGGAGATCACGGAAAATCACATCCTCAGGAAACACTGAAGAAAACCTCTGCGGTTATGACGAGTGTCCTTCTTTCTCTGAAGTGGTTTATTCTCCAGAGGTAAAAGAGATAATGATGTCCTCAGGAAGTGTGAGTCACTCTCAGTCTAAAACTGTGTGTATCACGTCAGACTGTTCAGACGAATTTCGATGCTCCAGGTTTCTTCATCAGCTCCGTGATCTGTGCGGGTGGGTGGTCAGATCAGCAGCCCAGGGTTTGTTTTGTTGTGAGTGTTGCCCATGTTCATGTATCATGAAAATCAATCATTCATTTAGCCACTGTACTGTATATGAACATGTTTAGTTTGTGCAGCATGTTAGGCTGGAGCAGCTCTCACCTCAGAGTATCAGATCAGTCCTACACGATCCTGACAAAGGTCAGTGGGTTTACAATGTGAAGCTCATTACTGGATGAAGCCGCGCACATCCACGTTTTTCAGACTTTTAATGACATGATGCCACAATGAACCGACAAACTTGACATTCAGCAAAATAGAAAACGCTCAGTACTCACTGTTACATCAGTTTAAGCCACATTCTCTGATTTTCTATCAGATTTTCCATCCAGCTCATGGAGGATAAATTTAACCAAAACTACAAATTTAAAAAAAATAGTGAAAATTGGGTGTTGAAATGACATTTGGATATTTAAAAACTTCACATTGAAATTGAAATTTGTTTGGACATTTCTGCAGATGACCGGACTTGTTCTGAGCTTTAAAGAAGTTTTATCTCGAGCTGAAGCGAGGCTGATAATCCTGTTTGTACAGGAACATCCGGCCTCTCTTCCTTTGTTTCTGTTTTCTAGTAATTAGCAAAAAGATTTTGCTCATCCCCCGAAAAAAAAAAAAATCTTTGTTTTTCTGTTTCAGTTTTTGTGTTTTATAATGAAAATCAGACGACCTTCTGAACACACTGTTTGAAAGCGTCACGATCGTATCTCAACCTCGGAGCTCATATTCTTTGTGTCCGGTCGGATGACTGCTACAAAACGTGCTTTGGAACATTCCTACAAAGTTTCACCTCATTCAGAAAAGTAAGGCTGAGTTGGCGTTGACAATAACTTCATCTCTAAATGCTCATTATATCACATCTATGTCTGGTTCAGGGGTTTCTGATGATGTTATTTACACTAATGTTAAGCAGCCTAATTTACTTCCATCACCGCCAAGCACTGAGACTCTCCACCACACTGAGCATGCTCACTAAGGCATGCTTACCAACAGTGTTCACTATCATAACGACATCAGTTACACTTTGCACAGTTACATATAAACACATGTATGTTTCCATCCATGAACAGCTTAAAACATTCTCTCTTCGTCATCAGTCACGGCAGAACCCAACCCGGGCCAGCGATGGTCCAAAGACAGGTTAGTGTTCAACGAACTAGCTTGATGGTAACTTCCCAACTGACAGTTTCTTACATTCACCCTGTACGTCCCAACTGGAACGCTGCACGCCTTCAGTGGTCGTCATCTTGTCTCCACAGCTGAAGGGGAGGGACCATCAGCGGCAGCCAAATGTTGGTGGTGATGCTGCGGCTGTAACTAAACCTGTCACCCGAGACGCGTCACGTTACTAAACACATCGGTTAGTCCTCGTCTCCTCCTTCTCGGAGCCAACATAGTGACCAAACTGCAGAATGACGTGATTTCATGTCTGGAACCGTTTCGGCTTCACGTGTCACTGAGCGGCGTACGTATGAATGAACGGATCTGTGCAAACATTCATGATCAATCTAATATAGAACGAAAGAATCATTTCCTGTATAATACAGGATGTTTCCTGACATGTTTCTAATTACACTCTATTATAATTTCAGTTTCCAGATCATCAACTGATGATTATGACTTTGAAAAAACATTTTTTTACATGGAACCTGTTAGCTTTATATATTTACTATATTTGAGCATCACGTCTGTCACTATCATGAGCATATCTATGACTCTTTTTTTAATAATAACCCAGATTCATTACGTTAATTCGCTGCCTTCAGTAGTTTCAGCTGACTAATCACAGAGCCATTGTTTGAAAGATGACGATGAAGCTTTTGTTCATTTTTCTCTCCGTGTCCTTCGACATTTACAGATTTTGTTCTCATGTTCTTCGTCCTTCCTGTGCGCCTGAACGTCTCATCTCAGCTGAAGCCGAGCGGTTTCTCTCTGGCAGGAAAGTTACAGAAGTCAGGTGAAGTTGAAGTGCTGCTCGACTCGCTCAGCTCCGGCTGTCAGGCTCTTCACAAGCCGCTTCAGCTCTGCCAGCGCTCATAGTTAGGTGTGAGCTGGAATTGTTTTCGCTGGTATTGCCGAGCTGATCTCAGGTCTGGGTGAGGGGATGCACACCGACCCCATCCTGTTGAGGGAGGTGGCTTTCGTCATGCCCTCGCTACCCACGGTGGAGAGAGGGAAGCTCTCGTAGCTCTCCGCCGACCGGTTGCCGCACTGGCAGCGCTGCAGCGTCGCCTTCAGCTCCCTCTGGAAGTTGCTGTTGAGGAAGCCGTACACCACAGGGTTGATGCAGGTCGAGGCCATCGCCGTCAGGTGGCAGGCGGAGAAGATGGCGTTGTGCTGGCAGTCGGGCAGGGCCTGGTGGTGCCAGTCAAACAATGTGTTGAAGACATTGAGCGGCAGCCAGCACAGAGCGAAAGCTACGACGATGGCTAAAAGCATGACGTTAATCCTCTGGGCTCCGCGAGTCCTCCTGCTGCGCTCCAGCATGTCCCTGCATCAACACAGCATGATGCCTATTGTCAGACAATTCACTGTGAAATATCACACCAAACCTCGGGCAGGCTGACAGTATATAAATAGAGCAGCCCCAAAACAACACAAATGATAATGTGATGCAAAGAAAATCAAAGTACCTGCGTCGTCTGAGGCGTAGGAAGATCCGGAGGTAGCAGAGGAGGACGAGCAGGAGCGGCAGGCAGTACTGGAAGAGCAGCAGGGAGGTGGTGTAAGCCAGACGGTGCTTATCTGACGGCCAGCGCTCCATGCAGATCAAATGGTCCCTGAGATGAGACACAGGTAATGTAGTTTGACAGTTTGAGTTCGGTCAACACAAGGTAGCACAATTAAACTGAATGAACATCGAGCTGTGTGGAAGAACGATTCAAAACAGCTGATATCAGAGACTAGTCCAGCAGCGGCTGATATCAGAGACTAGTCCAGCAGCAGCTGATATCAGAGACTAGTCCAGCAGCGGCTGATATCAGAGACTAGTCCAGCAGCTGATATCAGAGACTAGTCCAGCAGCTGATATCAGAGACTAGTCCAGCAGCTGATATCAGAGACTAGTCCAGCAGCGGCTGATATCAGAGACTAGTCCAGCAGCTGATATCAGAGACTAGTCCAGCAGCTGATATCAGAGACTAGTCCAGCAGCGGCCGATATCAGAGACTAGTCCAGCAGCAGCTGATATCAGAGACTAGTCCAGCAGCGGCCGATATCAGAGACTAGTCCAGCAGCTGATATCAGAGACTAGTCCAGCAGCTGATATCAGAGACTAGTCCAGCAGCTGATATCAGAGACTAGTCCAGCAGCTGATATCAGAGACTAGTCCAGCAGCAGCTGATATCAGAGACTAGTCCAGCAGCGGCCGATATCAGAGACTAGTCCAGCAGCTGATATCAGAGACTAGTCCAGCAGCGACTGATATCAGAGACTAGTCCAGCAGCGGCTGATATCAGAGACTAGTCCAGCAGCGCTGATATCAGAGACTAGTCCAGCAGCACTGATATCAGAGACTAGTCCAGCAGCGCTGATATCAGAGACTAGTCCAGCAGCAGCTGATATCAGAGACTAGTCCAGCAGCGACTGATATCAGAGACTAGTCCAGCAGCGCTGATATCAGACTAGTCCAGCAGCAGCTGTATCAGAGACTAGTCCAGCAGCAGCTGATATCAGAGACTAGTCCAGCAGCGACTGATCAGAGACTAGTCCAGCAGCGGCTGATATCAGAGACTAGTCCAGCAGCGGCTGATATCAGAGACTAGTCCAGCAGCGGCTGGTATCAGAGACTAGTCCAGCAGCGGCTGATATCAGAGACTAGTCCAGCAGCAGCTGATATCAGAGACTAGTCCAGCAGCGGCTGATATCAGAGACTAGTCCAGCAGCTGATATCAGAGACTAGTCCAGCAGCTGATATCAGAGACTAGTCCAGCAGCAGCTGATATCAGAGACTAGTCCAGCAGCGGCTGATATCAGAGACTAGTCCAGCAGCGGCTGATATCAGAGACTAGTCCAGCAGCGGCTGATATCAGAGACTAGTCCAGCAGCGGCTGATATCAGAGACTAGTCCAGCAGCGGCTGATATCAGAGACTAGTCCAGCAGCGGCTGATATCAGAGACTAGTCCAGCAGCTGATATCAGAGACTAGTCCAGCAGCGGCTGATATCAGAGACTAGTCCAGCAGCAGCTGATATCAGAGACTAGTCCAGCAGCAGTCAGTCCAGCTCGGCGTCTGTCTTTCAGTCTTTTATTTCACCAAGCTCTCACCAACCACTAAAAGTCAGTCCCACATTTACTCTTGTCCGGCGGCTTCTTGCTCGCTCACTCTCTGCTCCTCTGCCATCATGTCCATAGAAGCTGCTGAGCCTGGTTACCTCCTCTTCTTCTTCCTCTTTAGTACAAACACTCAGTTCGACGGGTACCCGTCGCTCTGAGCTCGCCGCCAAGCTGACGAACTGAGCTAACATGAGCTAACAGCAGCTAACAGCCTGAGCTAACATGAGCTAACAGCAGCTAACAGACTGAGCTAACATGAGCTAACAGTAGCTAACAGACTGAGCTAACATGAGCTAACAGCAGCTAACAGACTGAGCTAACATGAGCTAACAGCAGCTACAGCTGTCAGCAGTTTACTTCACTGTCCATCATAAACTCTGTAAATCACAGAGAGTTGAGGCGGAGCAGCCGGAGGACATCAGAGGGAAAACCAGAAAACATTTCCTCCATAAATTATGATTGCTTGTTTTCATACTAATGTACTTCTGCAGAACGAGCGTGGAAAAAAAGTCAGTCCCACATTTACTGTTGGAGCTCATATGCTTCGTATGACATATGACTATATATATATATATATATATATATATATATATATATATATATATATATTATAATATATATATATATAATATATATATACATACATACACGTGCATACATGCTGCTTACTCATACTGCATTTCTCAAACTAATGATGCGGCTGTTGTCTTTGAGCCTGCTAATAAGAGGGATGTTGTTATTTTTGTTAATGTTGTTGTGCTTTTATTTAGCAATGATAATTATCTGCTCTGTTGATGTGTGAGGAATATTAACTTATTTTATCACTGTGTTTATTATGAGACGTTCTGCGTCTCAGAGCGACCCTGTCCCAGGTTAGAAAACAACAATAGAAACATCATTTAGCAGAACTGAACAACCATGACTGGCACAGTTTCTGTAAAAACATACTTCCTCTGCAGAAACTGGGCATAAAAATCAAATGCAATAAACTAAACCATTTGCAGCACAGAGACATGTGGAAGACCAGAGGTCTGTTTTAGTTTTGGGTGAATCATCGTTGACCGTGTCCGTCAGATCAGGTCTCTCCTTTGTGAAGATGAATGAAGGCATGTTGGGTTCAGGATTGTTGGGTTCAGGATTGTTGGGTTCAGGATTGTTGGGTTCAGGCATGTTGGGTTCAGGCATGTTGGGTTCAGGATTGTTGGGTTCAGGATTGTTGGGTTCAGGCATGTTGGGTTCAGGCATATTGGGTTCAGGCATGTTGGGTTCAGGCATGTTGGGTTCAGGATTGTTGGGTTCAGGCATGTTGGGTTCAGGCATATTGGGTTCAGGCATGTTGGGTTCAGGCATGTTGGGTTCAGGCATGTTGGGTTCAGGCATGTTGGGTTCAGGCATATTGGGTTCAGGCATGTTGGGTTCAGGCATGTTGGGTTCAGGCATGTTGGGTTCAGAATTGTTGGGTTCAGGCATGTTGGGTTCAGGCATGTTGGGTTCAGGATTGTTGGGTTCAGGATTGTTGGGTTCAGGATTGTTGGGTTCAGGGTTGTTGGGTTCAGGATTGTTGGGTTCAGGCATGTTGGGTTCAGGAATGTTGGGTTCAGGCATGTTGGGTTCAGGCATGTTGGGCTCAGGATTGTTGGGTTCAGGCATGTTGGGTTCAGGAATGTTGGGTTCAGGCATGTTGGGTTCAGGAATGTTGGGCTCAGGATTGTTGGGTTCAGGCATGTTGGGTTCAGGATTGTTGGGTTCAGGATTGTTGGGTTCAGGCATGTTGGGTTCAGGATTGTTGGGTTCAGGCATGTTGAGTTCAGGCATGTTGGGTTCAGGATTGTTGGGTTCAGGCATGTTGGGTTCAGGCATGTTGGGTTCAGGCATGTTGGGTTCAGGCATGTTGGGTTCAGGATTGTTGGGTTCAGGATTGTTGGGTTCAGGATTGTTGGGTTCAGGCATGTTGGGTTCAGGATTGTTGGGTTCAGGCATGTTGGGTTCAGGCATGTTGGGTTCAGGCTTGTTGGGTTCAGGATTGTTGGGTTCAGGCATGTTGGGTTCAGGCATGTTGGGTTCAGGATTGTTGGGTTCAGGATTGTTGGGTTCAGGCATGTTGGGTTCAGGCATGTTGGGTTCAGGCTTTCCACGGGAACATTCAGAATCAAATCGGACGTGTGCACGTTTCTCAGGTGAAAGTACAAAAATTGCCAATAAAAAAAGGTCTATGCAGATGGAAAGGCAATTTCACCGTGCCACTTTGTTCAAACATCACCACATTACACAAAAAATGAATGACATCCCGAGGACTAATGCTGGTTTCCACTTCCACTTAAATCCCAACAGTAAAAGATCCACTTCAGCATCAGTTCAGCTCAAGTCAGCCATGAAAAGAAGAAAAAGAATTAAACTAATTTCTCAGAGTGACCGGAGTCTGGTCCAGAGTCTGGTCCAGAGTCTGGTCCAGAGTCTGGTCGCTATCTTACGAATGCTCCTCTGGATCTTCCAGAGCTTTCCCAAAAGAGCACCAAGGATTCCTGGACAATGTGGACTACCACAAAAACAGCTCAGAGAGGAACGACCTCAGAACTTCAGGATCCTCGCAACCGAGTTTTACAAAAGAGGGAATAAAGAAGAGAGCTACAGGTCCAAGCTGTCAAGATGCTTTGCTGGTCAACAAAACAAAGTTCAAAGTTCATATGAAAAAGTGAATCTCCTCATCTCGGCGAGTTAATTTGCTGACCCTGATATTGCGACACTTACTTGCATACACCTGTATCACACAGATTCCAGCTCACCTGAAGGGGTTGGCGGGCAGGCTGATGTTCTGGAAGGGATCGTTGGTGAGGATGTTGAAGGAGAGGAAGGGCAGAGAGATGAAGCAAGCCACCAGCCACGTTAGCCCCACAGCCAGGTAGGAGTGGCTGGCAGCGGGGGACCAGCCGGTGGGATGGAGGATCAGCTGGTGGCGCTCCAGAGCGATCAGCACCAAGGAGAAGACGGAGACCGTGACTGACATGCACTGAACGAAGGGAGTCACCTGAAGGACAGATAAACAGGTTTAGATGTTTTTAACGTCGGCATCAGATCCGTGTGCCTGGTCACTGACCTTACACAGAGCCTCTCCCAGCACCCAGCGGTCCATCAGGGTGTAAATGACGGTCACAGGGAGACACACCACGCACATCAGGATGTCCGAGCACGACAGGTTGGCAATCAGGATGTTGGTGACGTTGCGCATCTCCTGTTGCCGGGCGATGATGAACACTAGGCCTGCGTTGCCAAGCAACCCGATCGCTATGACAACGCTGTACGCTACGATCAGGAAAGTCGCCCCGCCTACTGAGGGCGGGCACTGAGTGGTATCTGCCCAATTGGAGGCCTCCCAGACACCGAGGAGGCTGCTGTCGTTGGACATGGTGGGGGGAGGAGAGGGGGAGGGAAGAGGTGATGTGAGGGGTCAGAGTTCAACAGGACCAGAGCCGCCACCACCCCGAGACTGCTACCGAACTTCTGCTTCCACCAAAATCAGGATGAGGAGGCAGGGCAGGAAACAGGTTTGTTTTTGTCGAGTTTCGTGGAGCAGTGATTCAAATATAGATGTTGTCCTTTTTTTCCTTCACCATCAGCATCCTGCAGCTCAGCATCAGCGTTTCCCTGCGAAGGACAGAAAACAACAATGAACGACAGATGAAGGGAGGTGAAGCGATCTCAACAGAGAACTGAGAAGTGAAGCAGACCTGTAGTAACCAAGCACACCTCGCTCTGCTGAGCTCCACCACCCAGAAACGCTCATACACATAATCTAATGTTGGTTTAATGTCACGTTATGCGCTTCAGGTTGCCGGGGACAGACTCAACATTTGTGGATTTTATATTCAGACTTCAGAGACTGCACGAGCGTCTGCTGAAACCATCACACTGTTGAAACCAGCCTCGAGAGACCACTTACTTCAAAACCTCTGAACATCCACGGCAGACAGGAGAGCTCAAACCTTTCTACGGAGACAACCTGCACAATGCAATCTATATATTCTACTGCCTGGCAACCTTACGGTAACGCTGAACTTCGTAGCCTCAAACACTTTTCCATCTTTCTTTCAGTCTCTATAAAACACAAGTAGGGTTTCCTGTGAGGTGTCTGCGCATAGATGCATAGTCTTATATTAATGCTGAGGCTGTTGTAGACATGTGCTTTATATTAAGATACCTGTTTAGTCATGGGCTGTTAGGGAGGAACCTGTCGTGGATATTATAACCAGCAGTGTCCAGTCTAACAGTGAACACAGTAACAGAACCTCTAAACCAGCAGTGTCCAGTCTAACAGTGAACACAGCGACAGAACCTCTGAACCGGCAGTGTCCAGTCTAACAGTGAACACAGAGACAGAACCTCTGAACCAGCAGTGTCCAGTCTAACAGTGAACACAGCGACAGAACCTCTGAACCGGCAGTGTCCAGTCTAACAGTGAACACAGAGACAGAACCTCTGAACCGGCAGTGTCCAGTCTAACAGTGAACACAGAGACAGAACCTCTGAACCGGCAGTGTCCAGTCTAACAGTGAACACAGAGACAGAACCTCTGAACCGGCAGTGTCCAGTCTAACAGTGAACACAGAGACAGAACCTCTAAACCAACAGTGTCCAGTCTAACAGTGAACACAGCGACAGAACCTCTGAACCGGCAGTGTCCAGTCTAACAGTGAACACAGAGACAGAACCTCTGAACCGGCAGTGTCCAGTCTAACAGTGAACACAGAGACAGAACCTCTGAACCGGCAGTGTCCAGTCTAACAGTGAACACAGAGACAGAACCTCTGAACCGGCAGTGTCCAGTCTAACAGTGAACACAGAGACAGAACCTCTGAACCGGCAGTGATCAACAAGTTTTTCTGGTTCATCAGGAAATGACAAACTCTAAAATACCATGAAGACACTTTGTCCGAGTTGGACAGACACTGGAGGACAGAGGAGTGTTTCCAATAAACAGTCAATCACATGCAGACACATTTATGTTAAGAAGCACGTGGAAAACGTTTCTGTGCTTCCTCCGCGACCTAAAGCGACTTTGAGTGAACTGTGGATTGAGATGCAGCCAGTACGCATCCACTGATTACGACATTGATCAGAACCCTCGCCCTCGTTAGCACACACACATGTGAATGATACGATCAGCTGACAGGCGTCCGGCCTCTCCTCTGGCAGCATCACAGAGGGATGGAGCTGCCACAGAATGACACACTCACAGGTGTTACTGCACATTCACAGTGACTCACTGTCAACACCAACCCGGCTCACCGAGATACTCTCTGTCTGCTGCTCTGTGTCTTGTTGCGCAACCATGCAAACACATTCACGCCTTATTAAAATGTTTACCTGAGCAACAGGTGATAAAAAAACACAGCAGTGACATCAGCCTCCATGTTTCTCAACACTTTGATTTACGCATCTGGCTCAGTGACAGTGAAGGCATCAGATATTTAATGCTAAACGCATCTCCACATGTAACATGTAACGTCGTAAGTACGTAACGCTTTACGGCACTAAGTCACACAGCAGCAACTATTTCACTGATTCTGGTGAAACTGGATCATATTTTATGGAGGAAATGTTTTCTGGTTTTCCCTCTGATGTCCTCCGGCTGCTCCGCCTCAACTCTCTGTGATTTACAGAGTTTATGATGGACAGTGAAGTAAACTGCTGACAGCTGTAGCTGCTGTTAGCTCATGTTAGCTCAGTCTGTTAGCTGCTGTTAGCTCATGTTAGCTCAGTCTGTTAGCTGCTGTTAGCTCATGTTAGCTCAGTCTGTTAGCTGCTGTTAGCTCATGTTAGCTCAATCTGTTAGCTGCTGTTAGCTCATGTTAGCTCAGTCTGTTAACTGCTGTTAGCTCATGTTAGCTCAGTCTGTTAGCTCATGTTAGCTCAGTTTGTTAGCCGGGCTGGGGGAAATGTTGACAGGGAGTGGAGCCAGTGTTGTGCCAGAACCGGAGCTGGGCGAGCGGGCAATGTAACCATGTCTATGGACATGATGGCAGAGGAGCAGAGAGTGAAGAGGACGCTGACGGAGGAAGCTAAGAAGAGAAAAGGAGAGAGTGAGCGAGCAAGAAGCCGCCGGACAAGAGTAAATGTGGGACTGACTTTTAGTGGTTGGTGAGAGCTTGGTGAAATAAAAGACTGAAAGACAGACGCCGAGCTGGACTGACTGCTGCTGGACTAGTCTCTGATATCAGCTGCTGGACTAGTCTCTGATATCAGCTGCTGCTGGACTAGTCTCTGATATCAGCTGCTGCTGGACTAGTCTCTGATATCAGCTGCTGGACTAGTCTCTGATATCAGCCGCTGCTGGACTAGTCTCTGATATCAGCTGCTGCTGGACTAGTCTCTGATATCAGCTGCTGCTGGACTAGTCTCTGATATCAGCTGCTGCTGGACTAGTCTCTGATATCAGCCGCTGCTGGACTAGTCTCTGATATCAGCCGCTGCTGGGTCTGGTTCTGGTTCTGGGTTGACTGCTGCTGGGGACCTGGATGATGAGAAGTAATGTAATCAGAGTAAATACTCGAGTACAGCTGAACATGTTCACCACAGTGGGATTACTCTCTGGATATTTGTTGTGATTTGTTGCCTCCAGTGTCAGACTTTTTTTTAGTTTCTTTGCCTTGATCTTTCTGCATTAATTAATATTTGTGAATCTCACATTTTCATAAAG
The DNA here is from genome assembly GCA_004119915.2 of Collichthys lucidus. Lineage (NCBI taxonomy): Eukaryota > Metazoa > Chordata > Actinopteri > Sciaenidae > Collichthys > Collichthys lucidus. The sequence goes on from CM014093.1 coordinate 32,874,395, forward strand.
CATCAGAGCAATTAGAGACTTAAAAAAAAAGTCTTCTCTCTCAGATTAATAACTAAATGTTTTATCACAATTCCCAGAAATCCTTCAGAAATATGAGCAAACAAACATAACGCCCAGAGCATGAAGGAAACGTTCATTATCTCAGAGTCATTAAAAATTCACAATCTACACTGCACGGATAATTAAATTATCTGTTTTCACAGAGCTTCACTCAGGGCGAATGCAGAGGGATCATCAGAAGTCTGCAGCCACCCACGGCCACGAGCCTCAGCCAAGTCCTTCAGCTGAATCCTCGGTTCAGTCTTTCTTTTCATTCTGGTTCTAGATGAGACACAGCGCTCCACTTTTTCTGCGTTACTCAAAGAAAGAGCTCGACTTGATGCAACGTTCTGTTCGAGCACCGTCACTGCACTCACCTCCATACCCTGCCTGTGATTGGCTGACAGTCTTGCCCTCCTCACCTTTGACCAATCTCAGTCCTCCTCACTCCTAAACACGACCGACTCAAACTCACGAAGGCAACAGGTACCGGCCAATCAGAGACAGGCAGGACGTCCCTTTAGCTTAGTATCGCCACCAAATCTGAATAAAACTCCATGATGTGTCTGTTCCGTCTCCAGGACAGAGGACGGGTCTGGACCCGGACCACGACCCGCCTATTAGTGACCTGTGACTGAAGGTTTCAAGCTGACACGCTAACGCGTCCCATCATTTAAAGAGTCGTGCTGTGTCTGAATTCGTCCTCGACTGAAACTTTCCATCAGTTTAACTTCTCGCCCGTTTGGCGACGTAGCTGAAGGGGCGGGGCCACGGCGTAGTGATGGATGCCGATGAAGCTGCTGGAGCTGGAGTTATAATGTCAGCTGTACACGATGTATGAATCTTTGCATCCGCAGCTGCCGTTCATCATCGTGTCAGGATTCATCCAACGTGAGATTTTAACGTTGCTTTGTGTTTTCAAATGTCGTCACCTTGTACGTTTCCAGTCAACGCGGAGACCCGGACGCGGTTCTGTTCCAATGTTTTCTGGTTTGTGCGAGCGTTCGGCTGCAGGGATATAAATAACTTCACAGCAGTGCTACTTAATCCGTTTTGGATTAAACTACATCATGGTTTACTTTGTGCTGAAAAGAGAAGAAGTGCTGAGTCACAGAGGCGTCTTTGAGTTTCTAACAAAGCTTAAACGAGCCTAAAAAAAAACGATGTCCAGGAGGCTCCGTTCTCATCCGTGACCTGTTTCGACTTTGGGTCTTTGCACATATTCAGACAGCACCGCCCGCGGCCCCACGAGCTGTCTGTCTGTCTGCAACGTTGCCGCACGTGGATTGCTGGAGCGACCCGGTGGGTCAGTGTGGGGTGAGATGATCCTTCAGGTTTAATGTCTGTTAGGATTTAAAGTGTCTTCTCAGCTCGAGGGAGAAAAACTTCACACGAATGAATATGAAGCCGGGAGGACGGAAAGAAAGGAAGGAAGGAGTGAGAGAGAGAGAGAGAGAGAGAGAGAGGACGAATCCAAGGACGACACGGCACAAAAGAAGATGTGCTTGTCACAGTGAAGCAGGTGGCAGCGTCACCTCTTCTCTCCACTGTCACTGAGCTGCACCGTTAATGAATTATTCAAACAGATTTCGTTTGTTGCACCGAGCTTTGTAAAAAAACCTTTCAGTCCTGGAAACATCTCAACTGCATCGTCCTTCAGTCAGGACGCCGTGCCAAGACCGTGGGAGTATAAGAAAGCACACACACACACACACACACACACACACACACACACACACACACACACACACTCTCCATCTTATGCAATCCCACACAACAGAGATCAAACCAGATACTCGTCAACAACCTCATCTCATCCTCTCTCGTTACAACAGTCTCCGCCTCCTCTGATGCTACTTCAATGTTTCCCCGAGTCACAGTCTGAATCTGAATCTGGTCCGCGACGTTAATCCCTCGATCTTGCAGCTGATAAATTTCCAGTCTGAGAGCGGCGTTAAGATTTGTGACAAAATAATTACAAATGCTGAAGCGGCTCAGCTGCTTTGATGCTTTCATTATGAAATGAAGCAAACACAGAGACAAACACACAAACACAGAGACAAACACACAAACACAGAGACAAACACACAAACACAGAGACAAACACAAACACAGAGACAAACACACAAACACACAAACACACAAACACAGAGACAAACACACAAACACAGAGACAAACACAGAGACACAGAGACAAACACAGAGACACAGAGACAAACACAGAGACACAGAGACAAACACAGAGACACAGAGACAAACACAGAGACAAACACACAAACACAGAGACAAACACAGAGACAAACACACAAACACAGAGACAAACACACAAACACACAAACACAGAGACAAACACAGAGACACAGAGACAAACACAGAGACACACACACAAACACACAAACACACAAACACAGAGACAAACACACAAACACAGAGACAAACACAGAGACAAACACACAAACACAGAGACAAACACAGAGACAAACACAGAGACAAACACAGAGACAAACACAGAGACAAACACAGAGACAAACACAGAGACAAACACACAAACACAGAGACAAACACACAAACACAGAGACAAACACACAAACACACAAACACAGAGACAAACACACAAACACACAAACACACAAACACAGAGACAAACACACAAACACACAAACAGAGACAAACACACAAACACACAAACACACAAACACAGAGACAAACACACAAACACACAAACACAGAGACAAACACACAAACACACAAACACAGAGACAAACACACAACAACAAACACAGAAACAAACACACAAACACACAAACACACAAACACACAAACACAGAGACAAACACACAAACACACAAACACACAAACACACAAACACAAAGACAAACACAGAAACAAACACACAAACACACAAACACACAAACCACACACAGACAACAAACACCAACACACAACACAAAGACAAACACACAAACAGAACCACACAGATACAAACACACAAACACACAACACAGATACAACACAAACACACAAACACACAACACACAACACAGAAACAGAGACAAACACACACAACAGAGACAAACACACAAACACCAGAGACAAACACAGAGACAAACACACAAACACAGAGACAAACACACAAACACAGAGACAAACACACAAACACAGAAACACAGAGACAAACACACAAACACAGAGACAAACACACAAACACAGAGACAAACACACAAACACAGAGACAAACACACAAACACAGAGACAAACACACAAACACAGAGACAAACACACAAACACAGAAACACAGAGACAAACACACAAACACACAAACACAGAGACAAACACACAAACACACAAACACACAAACACAGAAACACAGAGACAAACACACAAACACAGAGACAAACACACAAACACAGAAACACAGAGACAAACACACAAACACAGAGACAAACACACAAACACAGAGACAAACACACAAACACAGAAACACAGAGACAAACACACAAACACAGAGACAAACACACAAACACAGAGACAAACACACAAACACAGAGACAAACACACAAACAGCGCGTCGATGCTCCTCGCTGTGGTTCTGGTTTTGGTTTCTGGAGGTGCTGATGCTGATCTGTGTCAGCTCCACCAGCAGCTGAGACATAAAAACATAATTAGCATGCAAATTAATCTGGAAGTGATTCTTCTGTCTTTAATGTTGGACCTCGTGTTTCGTTCCTGCAAAGTTTCATGAAACAGATCAGACGAGTTTCCACTGTTGGTTGCCATGACGGCGTGATGAACGAGAGCCAACGTCCTCCTGGTTATGCAGGGGTGGGGGTGGGGGGGGTGGGGTAACGATGATCCAACGCGGCGCCATGTTCCACCGACTTGTATCACGCCATCAGCTCGCACACGCAGAGCTCGCGGGAGGTGATAGCCTCGATCTGCACATCAGGTTTATCCTTCCACAAATCTTTCAGAGACCAACAAGGGAAATGTGTGTGTGTGTGTGTCTGTGTGTGTGGTGTGTCTGTGTGTGTGTGTGTGTGTGTGTGTGTGTGTGTGTGTGTGTGTGTGTGTGTGTGTGTGTGTGTGTGTGTGTGGCCCGGTAACAGCCATGTGGCCTTTGCTCCCCGTGATCCTCTCCTAACAATAACCACATCACAACAATATAAAGTAATCCTCTGTAAGCCCGCGCTGCACAGTTAATTTACAGGGGATTAAGTCACAGCTGCAGGTAAACAGCAAATGATCTGAATACATGTTAATGAAAACACACACACACACACACACACACACACACACATACACACACACACACACACACACACACACACACCACACAGCTATAACTGCAGCTCCATATTCATAACTAAAATGTTTATTGATGAGCTATCTGCCTAAAAGGCCCAGAAGGCCAGAGACAGAGAGAGAGAGAGAGACAGAGACAGAGAGAGAGAGAGACAGAGAGAGAGAGAGAGAGAGAGAGAGACAGAGAGAGAGGAGAGAGAGGAGAGAGAGAGGAGAGAGAGAGAGAGAGAGACAGAGACAGAGAGAGAGACAGAGAGAGAGAGAGAGACAGAGGAGAGACAGAGACAGAGAGAGAGAGAGAGAGAGAGAGACAGAGACAGAGAGAGAGACAGAGAGAGAGAGAGAGACAGAGAGAGACAGAGACAGAGAGAGAGAGAGAGAGAGAGAGACAGAGACAGAGAGAGAGACAGAGAGAGAGAGAGAGACAGACAGACAGACAGACAGACAGAGAGAGAGACAGACAGACAGACATACAGAGAGAGAGACAGAGACAGACAGACAGAGACAGAGACAGGCTATTGGCTTTATCGTGCGTTGCCGTTCAGACGTGTCCTTGGCTCCTCTGGCTGCATCTTCCGCTTCCTTATAAATCGAGAGGAAACGATTAGATGGATAAGTAGAACGAGCCTCCCACACTCGGCTGATTATTAAAAAGAAGCGTGACGAGCATTACACGAGCGTTCATGGCGGTTTCCGTGTCTCCATCTGCTAAATGAAGACTTTTTAAATTTCCTGTGTGACTGCTGGATCTCTCTTCAGCCCACGGCAGCTCCACCTAAACCTCGAATCCTACAACATGCTCCACCTCTGTTGGGCAATGCTCATGGCTTTCACTGAATCATGTCCTGTCAGTCATCTGTAGCTGCATCAGAATCGGGCTCAGCAGCCGACGTGATTTACCTGTAGTTCCTCCTCCTGGTAATCGTTGCATTGGTACAGTCCAGCAGTCACACTGAGGCTCATGGGAGCAAACTCCAACAAGAAAACCTCCCTTTGCTGTATTTGCTGTTGTCAAACTGGCCCCTATCAGTCTAGAGTTGGACTTGGACAAGGCCAAGATCATAACTGAGGAGGTCAGATGACCCAAACTGCCCCTGAGCCATAGATTCATCAAACCTGGGAGGGGTTTATACCCTTCACCTGATCTGCACGTCACTAAAGTGAGAGAGGAAACCATTAACACGAGGATCCAACAAACCCAAACCTGTCATCAGGCAAGACCAGAGTCCATTCAGCACCAAGCAGATTGCAGATCAGAACAAACCCGTGCGATGGGACAATAATCCGTTTCCCTCCTCTTCAGGTTTAGCAGATCTTTCCTCCTGCAGAATCCTGAGGCGTTCCCAGCCACGTAGTCCTGACAGCAGGTTCTGGGTCTGTCCCAGGGTCTCCACTTATGTTGCTTTCACACCAGGAAAGTCTAGCGGACTCGGTCGAACCAAACCGCCTGGACAGCGGCATGCAGTTAGAACAGCTGCTCGTTTGGGGCGATACCGCCCAGAACACGAGCACTGACAGAAAGAAGAAAGCCCGGCTCATCAACTGGTTTCTGCTCTTTGCTTCGCTGCAGCACGGTTCACTCTGCAGACCGAGACCTACGATTTCATGCGGACCAGAGTTTGCATGAAGCGGACTATCCGAGGAAAAGAACTGTGTTCAGGTTAAAGTAAACCAAACAGTGCTGGTGTGACATGAAGGACCAGCAGCTCTACTCCGAGCTCCTCAACCTTTATCTTTGAGGCTGGGCCTGAACATCCGGAACCAGAATAACTAGAGTATAACTACAACCCAGCAGACTCAGACACGCAGAGTCAGAAATGAAGCTGACAGGAGATTCACCTTCTACGTGGTGGATTCATTTTCTGATTTTCTTTTTCCTGTCAGAACATGTTGATTACTGCCTGAAGGTCAGAGTCACTTCGTCACCACATGATGATCACTGGTTTGATTTAATCAAGACTTTCTGTAAAGGTTCAGACTCTGTAATTAAAACATGGTTCTATTAAAAGACGGTTTTCTTGGTTTTCCCCCTTTAGACTTAATTAAAATCTTCCTGTCAGCCTGTGTTGAATTGTTTTGGGTTAGAGCCTCGACACAAACCCAGCGAGATGATTGATGAGCATCAACGATGGATGAGACTGTACGTCATTTTCTTGATGGAACAGGAAGTAGAGTTTATGTGTTTCCTGTAAAAATGGTCAAACTGAACACGACTTCAGAACCAGCAGTGAACACAGCAGCCTGCTGAGGTGGGTTTCTTTGGCTCCAGCCCAATGTGGATGAAGAGCTCTGACGGGTCATTGGTCATTGGTCCAATGGTCAAGTCAGCGTGGACTCTGGCCTTTTACTGAGCCCTGACCACAGTTAGCGGTTCACTACTCGAACATGGTCCGGTCTGGCTGCTGAGCCCGGTTCTGTTGCTACTTTAGCAAGTGGTTCGAGGCTGCAGGGAGGGCTGACTGGGTCGCGGTGACTTTTTCCTTGCCACTGTTGTGTTAATGTGGCAGACCGAGGTGCAGTTCAGCTCGAGGTTTAAACACGTCGCGTGTAACGTCGAGCTCTCCTACAGAAGAACGGCACAAAGCAGCAGCTCGTGAATCATGTCGCCGCTCGTGTGAAACCAAACAGCGAGCAGTGCAAACATTTCTGCACAGATCAAATTTTAAGTATGCAGCACCGAACCAGAAACTGCAAAAGTCACCATGTGACATGCATTTTATTGAAGTGTCCGTCAGCACGGGGGTGCAGTGCAACACAGCGACGTGTCCACGGGGGGACAAACAGGGATTGTTAAAAATGAAAAGGAAGGAGATAGAAACCGCAGGACCCGGACACAGATTGGATTTCAGCAGCGTGAACACAAACAGCATGAGGCACACGCCTGCTGGGCTTCGTTCAGTGACGGCGAGGAGCATGTCAACAACTTTGTTCAGAAGCAAACTGTCCCCTGCTTGCACCAGTCTGTCCTCATTCATCTCTGCATGCAGAAGATTTGAAGTGAGTTCCTGCATCTTTCACCCTGATGTTTAACCAGGACCGCAGAGGTTGTTTTCATATTTGAAAGCATAACTTCCTGTTTTATTTGGAACCAAACATGAGACGTTTGTAGATTTCTAACCAGCTTGATTCAACACTCTGTGAACGCTCCCTTAGAACGGCCTCCATCCGTTTTACTTTGCACGTCAGGTCAGGATCTCCATCACAACACAACAACAGCTTCCAGAAGATTGGAAACCCGCCAAAATAAAATCATAGATATCAAGATAATGATGGTATATGAGCTTAAAATGGACGTGATGGAGACGACCAGAACCAGGTTTTAGACAGTCTGCGGGGACGTCACAGAGACTACGTCCAGGTTTTAGACAGTCTGCGGGGACGTCTCAGAGACTCTGTCCAGGTTTTAGACAGTCTGCGGGGACGTCACGGAGACTACGTCCAGGTTTTAGACAGTCTGCGGGGACGTCTCAGAGACTCTGTCCAGGTTTTAGACAGTCTGCGGGGACGTCACGGAGACTACGTCCAGGTTTTAGACAGTCTGCGGGGACGTCACAGAGACTACGTCCAGGTTTTAGACAGTCTGCGGGGACGTCACAGAGACTCTGTCCAGGTTTTAGACAGTCTGCGGGGACGTCACAGAGACTCTGTCCAGGTTTTAGACAGTCTGCGGGGACGTCACGGAGACTCTGTCCAGGTTTTAGACAGTCTGCAGGGACGTCACAGAGACTCTGTCCAGGTTTTAGACAGTCTGCGGAGACGTCTCGGAGACTACGTCCAGGTTTTAGACAGTCTGTGGGGACGTCACAGAGACTCTGTCCAGGTTTTAGACAGTCTGCGGGGACGTCACGGAGACTCTGTCCAGGTTTTAGACAGTCTGTGGGGACGTCACAGAGACTCTGTCCAGGTTTTAGACAGTCTGTGGGGACGTCTCGGAGACTACATCCAGGTTTTAGACAGTCTGTGGGGACGTCACAGAGACTCTGTCCAGGTTTTAGACAGTCTGTGGGGACGTCACAGAGACTCTGTCCAGGTTTTAGACAGTCTGCGGGGACGTCACAGAGACTACGTCCAGGTTTTAGACAGTCTGTGGGGACGTCACAGAGACTCTGTCCAGGTTTTAGACAGTCTGTGGGGACGTCACAGAGACTAGGTCCAGGTTTTAGACAGTCTGTGGGGACGTCACAGAGACTCTGTCCAGGTTTTAGACAGTCTGTGGGGACGTCACAGAGACTCTGTCCAGGTTTTAGACAGTGTTATTTGAATCTGTGCCGCGTCATTACTCTTTAACAGCCCCACTGAGTGGAAACGTTCATATTTGATTATTCTGCCTGTTGAGCTCTGAGCTCTCATGTTCAGCTGGAGTTTAATGTCCTCTCAGAGAGGTGAGTGGAAACGACGGCCGCCTCACTGTAACTAGACGTCCTCTCTTATATCTGATTATGCACTGCATGAAGATCAATGAGGATTTGTAGAGGATATGAACCTGTATGAATACAGACCTGGATCTTATCTGCACAGCAGAGCCGAGACATGGAAGTACACATGTTGTAAGTCAGTGTGATGTTTGTCTTCATCACAGGTGGCAGGAGTTCCCATGTGAAGCTGCTTTGTCCTCTTTATCACTTTATTTATACGAGTCGTGGTTTTCAAGTCAAATGTAAAAGCAAATCAACCAGCCGGAAAACACAATCTGATTAAAGTGAGAACAAAATAATCCTCCTCTGAAAATAGTCCAGCAGCGGCTGATATCAGCGACTAGTCCAGCAGCTGATATCAGAGACTAGTCCAGCAGCGGCTGATATCAGAGACTAGTCCAGCGGCTGATATCAGAGACTAGTCCAGCAGCGGCTGATATCAGAGACTAGTCCAGCAGCGGCTGATATCAGAGACTAGTCCAGCAGCGGCCGATATCAGAGACTAGTCCAGCAGCGGCCGATATCAGAGACTAGTCCAGCAGCGGCCGATATCAGAGACTAGTCCAGCAGCGGCTGATATCAGAGACTAGTCCAGCAGCTGATATCAGAGACTAGTCCAGCAGCGGCTGATATCAGAGACTAGTCCAGCAGCAGTCAGTCCAGCTCGGCGTCTGTCTTTCAGTCTTTTATTTCACCAAGCTCTCACCAACCACTAAAAGTCAGTCCCACATTTACTCTTGTCCGGCGGCTTCTTGCTCGCTCACTCTCTCCTTTTCTCTTCTTAGCTTCCTCCGCCAGCGTCCTCTTCACTCTCCTCTGCCATTATGTCCATAGACATGGTTACATTGTCCACTCGCCCAGCTCCAGTTCTGGCATGACACTGGCTCCACTCCCTGTCAGCATTTCCCCCAGCCCGGCTAACAAACTGAGCTAACATGAGCTAACAGCAACTAACAGACTGAGCTAACAGCAGCTAACAGACTGAGCTAACAAACTGAGCTAACAGCAGCTAACAGACTGAGCTAACAGCAGCTAACAGACTGAGCTAACAAACTGAGCTAACAGCAGCTAACAAACTGAGCTAACAGCAGCTAACATACTGAGCTAACAAACAAAGCTAACAAACTGAGCTAGCATGAGCTAACAGCAGCTAACAAACTAAGCTAACATAAGCTAACAGCAGCTAACAAACTGAGCTAACATGAGCTAACAGATTGAGCTAACAGCAGCTAACATGAGCTAACAGCAACTAACAGACTGAGCTAACATGAGCTAACAGCAGCTAACAGACTGAGCTAACATGAGCTAACAGCAGTTAACAGATTGAGCTAACATAAGCTAACAGCAGCTAACAGACTGAGCTAACATGAGCTAACAACAGCTAACAGACTGAGCTAACATGAGCTAACAGCAGCTAACAGACTGAGCTAACATGAGCTAACAGCAGCTAACAGACTGAGCTAACATGAGCTAACAGCAGCTACAGCTGTCAGCAGTTTACTTCACTGTCCATCATAAACTCTGTAAATCACAGAGAGTTGAGGCGGAGCAGCCGGAGGACATCAGAGGGAAAACCAGAAAACATTTCCTCCTTAAATTATGATTGCTTGTTTTCATACTAATGTACTTCTGCAGAACGAGCGTGGAAACAATCAGTGACCTGAATCTCGACACGATGACGCGTCGCCGCCTAAAGTGCTCGATGTGGGAGCGCCCGGCGCCGTCGCTGCATTCAGTCAGTGACAGTAAGTGTATGAGAGCCCCATGAACTCACGCTAATCACTCACATTGATTTTTATATGTGAAACGCCTCGAGTGTGTTTGATTTAACACACACACACACACACACACACACACACACACACACCACACACACACACACACACACACACACACACGCACACACACACACACACACACACACTGTTTTACTGAAATCCGTTTTACATTTTGTTCATCAAGTATTAGGATTTTGACCTGATGGTCACTCAGATATTTCAGTGTGGACTCCAGGTTCTCGTTAAAACAACAGATCTACTCTCAGCAATCAAAGATGAAAACATCGGGTAAATCAGCAGATGAATATCAAACGAGGTCACTTCATTCAGCAGTGAGTCGAGTCATGTGATTGATTGATTACATGAATTAAGTGTCTACAGCCTTAACGAATGCGTCTTTACTTTGAGCTTTAATATAGATCTTTGATTTAAAGAGCTTTAGAAGGTATATTCATTATTTCTCGTGGCGTTTTGTTGGTCAGCTGTCCGCACTCACAGGCTGCTGTGATGTCAGATAATTCCTGGTCCTCCTGAACACTGACGTTAACCACGAATCCCAAATCTGGGAATAAAAACTGACTCCACAGAGTCTCAGGAAGGATTTAAACTGAACTCTTGAAACAAGAATCTGGAACGAGAAACAAACTGTGAATGAACCTCAACCCGTTCATCACACCAGGCTTCAAACCTGGCTCTGATGGGTCACATCTAAAGTTACCATGCATCAGTCTGTGGGGACGTCACAGAGACTACGCCCAGGTTTTAGACAGTCTGCGGGGACGTCACAGAGACTACGTCCAGGTTTTAGACAGTCTGCGCGGACGTCACAGAGACTACGTCCAGGTTTTAGACAGTCTGCGGGGACGTCACAGAGCTACGTCCAGGTTTTAGACAGTCTGCGGGGACGTCACAGAGACTACGTCCAGGTTTTAGACAGTCTGCGGGGACGTCACAGAGACTACGTCCAGGTTTTAGACAGTCTGCGGGGACGTCACAGAGACTACGTCCAGGTTTTAGACAGTCTGCGGGGACGTCACAGAGACTACGTCCAGGTTTTAGACAGTCTGCGGGGACGTCTCAGAGACTACGTCCAGGTTTTAGACAGTCTGCGGGGACGTCACAGAGACTACGTCCAGGTTTTAGACAGTCTGCGGGGACGTCACAGAGACTACGTCCAGGTTTTAGACAGTCTGCGGGACGTCACAGGACTACGTCCAGGTTTTAGACAGTCTGCGGGGACGTCACAGAGACTACGTCCAGGTTTTAGACAGTCTGCGGGGACGTCACAGAGACTACGTCCAGGTTTTAGACAGTCTGCGGGGACGTCACGAGACTACGTCCAGGTTTTAGACAGTCTGCGGGGACGTCTCAGAGACTACGTCCAGGTTTTAGACAGTCTGCGGGATGTCACAGAGACTACGTCTAGGTTTTAGACAGTCTGCGGGATGTCACAGAGACTACGTCCAGGTTTTAGACAGTCTGCGGGACGTCACAGACTACGTCCAGGTTTTAGACAGTCTGCGGGACGTCACAGAGACTACGTCCAGGTTTTAGACAGTCTGCGGGACGTCACAGAGACTACGTCCAGGTTTTAGACAGTCTGCGGGACGTCACGGACTACGTCCAGGTTTTAGACAGTCTGCGGGGACGTCACAGAGACTACGTCCAGGTTTTAGACAGTCTGCGGGGACGTCACAGAGACTACGTCCAGGTTTTAGACAGTCTGCGGGGACGTCACAGAGACTACGTCCAGGTTTTAGACAGTCTGCGGGGACGTCTCAGAGACTACGTCCAGGTTTTAGACAGTCTGCGGGGACGTCACAGGAACTACGTCCAGGTTTTAGACAGTCTGCGGGGACGTCACAGAGACTACGTCCAGGTTTTAGACAGTCTGCGGGACGTCACAGAGACTACGTCCAGGTTTTAGACAGTCTGCGGGGACGTCACAGAGACTACGTCCAGGTTTTAGACAGTCTGCGGGACGTCAGAGACTACGTCAGGTTTTAGACAGTCTGCGGGGACGTCACAAGACTACGTCCAGGTTTTAGACAGTCTGCGGGACGTCAGAGACTACGTCCAGGTTTTAGACAGTCTGCGGGGACGTCACAGAGACTACGTCCAGGTTTTAGACAGTCTGCGGGGACGTCACAGAGACTACGTCCAGGTTTTAGACAGTCTGCGGGGACGTCACAGAGACTACGTCCAGGTTTTAGACAGTCTGCGGGGACGTCACAGAGACTACGTCCAGGTTTTAGACAGTCTGCGGGACGTCACGAGACTACGTCCAGGTTTTAGACAGTCTGCGGGACGTCACAAGACTACGTCCAGGTTTTAGACAGTCTGCGGGACGTCACAGAGACTACGTCCAGGTTTTAGACAGTCTGCGGGGACGTCACAGAGACTACGTCCAGGTTTTAGACAGTCTGCGGGACGTCACAGAGACTACGTCCAGGTTTTAGACAGTCTGCGGGGACGTCACAGACTACGTCCAGGTTTTAGACAGTCTGCGGGACGTCACGAGACTACGTCCAGGTTTTAGACAGTCTGCGGGGACGTCACGGAGACTCCAGGTTTTAGACAGTCTGCGGGACGTCACAGAGACTACGTCCAGGTTTTAGACAGTCTGCGGGGACGTCACAGAGACTACGTCCAGGTTTTAGACAGTCTGCGGGGACGTCACAGAGACTACGTCCAGGTTTTAGACAGTCTGCGGGGACGTCACGAGACTACGTCCAGGTTTTGACAGTCTGCGGGACGTCACAGAGACTACGTCCAGGTTTTAGACAGTCTGCGGGGACGTCACAGAGACTACGTCCAGGTTTTAGACAGTCTGCGGGGACGTCACAGAGACTACGTCCAGGTTTTAGACAGTCTGCGGGACGTCACAGAGACTACGTCCAGGTTTTAGACAGTCTGCGGGGACGTCACAGAACTACGTCCAGGTTTTAGACAGTCTGCGGGACGTCACGGAGACTACGTCCAGGTTTTAGACAGTCTGCGGGACGTCACAGAGACTACGTCCAGGTTTTAGACAGTCTGCGGGGACGTCACAGAGACTACGTCCAGGTTTTAGACAGTCTGCGGGGACGTCACAGAGACTACGTCCAGGTTTTAGACAGTCTGCAGGACGTCACAGAGACTACGTCCAGGTTTTGACAGTCTGCGGGGACGTCACAGAGACTACGTCCAGGTTTTAGACAGTCTGCGGGGACGTCACAGAGACTACGTCCAGGTTTTAGACAGTCTGCGGGGACGTCACAGAGACTACGTCCAGGTTTTAGACAGTCTGCGGGACGTCACAGAGACTACGTCCAGGTTTTAGACAGTCTGCGGGGACGTCACAGAGACTACGTCCAGGTTTTAGACAGTCTGCGGGGACGTCACAGAGACTACGTCCAGGTTTTAGACAGTCTGCGGGGACGTCACAGAGACTACGTCCAGGTTTTAGACAGTCTGCGGGGACGTCACAGAGACTACGTCCAGGTTTTAGACAGTCTGCGGACGTCACGAGACTACGTCCAGGTTTTAGACAGTCTGCGGGGACGTCACAGAGACTACGTCCAGGTTTTAGACAGTCTGCGGGGACGTCACAGAGACTACGTCCAGGTTTTAGACAGTCTGCGGGGACGTCACAGAGACTACGTCCAGGTTTTAGACAGTCTGCGGGGACGTCACAGAGACTACGTCCAGGTTTTAGACAGTCTGCGGGACGTCACAGAGACTACGTCCAGGTTTTAGACAGTCTGCGGGGACGTCACAGAGACTACGTCCAGGTTTTAGACAGTCTGCGGGGACGTCACAGAGACTACGTCCAGGTTTTAGACAGTCTGCGGGGACGTCACAGAGACTACGTCCAGGTTTTAGACAGTCTGCGGGGACGTCACAGGACTACGTCCAGGTTTTAGACAGTCTGCGGGACGTCACAGAGACTACGTCCAGGTTTTAGACAGTCTGCGGGGACGTCACAGAGACTACGTCCAGGTTTTGACAGTCTGCGGGACGTCACAGAGACTACGTCCAGGTTTTGACAGTCTGCGGGGACGTCACAGAGACTACGTCCAGGTTTTAGACAGTCTGCGGGGACGTCACAGAGACTACGTCCAGGTTTTAGACAGTCTGCGGGACGTCACAGAGACTACGTCCAGGTTTTAGACAGTCTGCGGGGACGTCACAGAGACTACGTCCAGGTTTTAGACAGTCTGCGGGGACGTCACAGAGACTACGTCCAGGTTTTAGACAGTCTGCGGGGACGTCACAGAGACTACGTCCAGGTTTTAGACAGTCTGCGGGGACGTCACAGAGACTACGTCCAGGTTTTAGACAGTCTGCGGGACGTCACAGAGACTACGTCCAGGTTTTAGACAGTCTGCGGGACGTCACAGAGACTACGTCCAGGTTTTAGACAGTCTGCGGGGACGTCACAGAGACTACGTCCAGGTTTTAGACAGTCTGCGGGGACGTCACAGAGACTACGTCCAGGTTTTAGACAGTCTGCGGGGACGTCACAGAGACTACGTCCAGGTTTTAGACAGTCTGGGGACGTCACAGAGACTACGTCCAGGTTTTAGACAGTCTGCGGGACGTCACAGAGACTACGTCCAGGTTTTAGACAGTCTGCGGGACGTCACAGAGACTACGTCCAGGTTTTAGACAGTCTGCGGGGACGTCACAGAGACTACGTCCAGGTTTTAGACAGTCTGCCCTCGCAGACACTGAAACTGTTTCATGGTTGAACTATGGAGAATAATCAATACTCAGTGTCACATGATCCACCAATAAAACTCATGGAAAAATAACCTGTATGTAAATAAACTATATCTTTCAATATTATGAATATTTATTCATAAATATTTTATTTTTCAAATGATTCCTGATTGTTAATGTCCAGAAATGTGTCTATTATTTATTTATCAGAGCTGCAACTAAGATGAAAACATTTAAAAAATGTTGGAGCCCAAAAATGTAAGAATAATTTCACTGCATGTTGTTGATGTTAAAACAGAAAGACAAAGAAATATAAATTCACATTTTTGGATCATCAAACACGTGACTGAATATTTGACATGACTGCCGCATTTTAAGAGCAAAGCCTGAACTGTGTTCACTCGCTCAGTCATAACAGCATGCTGTCTGCACATGCATTCATCAGACACGAGCAATTAAGCAATTAAACCCACCGAAAGATTGTTGAAGTCAGACGCAGACGCAGGTCAGTCAGAAGTTCCCCGGCTGATCTGGAACCAGCTGTTTGCGCCTCCGCACATTCGCTGTAAACATCTGTCAGCACAGCTGGAAGATGGAGACAGGAGCACCGAGCAGGAGCAGGAGCAGGAGCGGAGAGCCGCACTCACCTGTCCGGGCTGTCCGTGCTGTGTCCGCGTCCACACACGGCGCTTTGTTTCTGGTGGATGCGCTTCACTGCTCTGCACGCTCTGCGTGCATGTGCGTGTGCGTGCATGTGCGTGTGCGTGCAGGAGAAGCAGCTCCGTGCGGTTTGGAGTGAAGGGAAAAACCTGCGCAGTTAAATCTGCCGTGGAGGCAGCAGAGGGGCTTTGTCCCCTTTCACTGAGGAGGCTGCAGCTCCAGGAGGGTGGGTGGAGCAAAACGCCCCCAAACAGGAAGTCAACCTGCAGTTCCTCTGACGTCCACCTGAGGCTGGCTCCAGCAGTGAGTCAGTCTCCATAAGTCCCCATGTTTCACAGCAGAAATAAACATGTTTACAGCCTGGTACAAAAAACAGTTTTGGTCTCTGTAGCTAATTTCCCCGTTCATGACAACTGTACTGAGGGTGAATTTATATACAACTCACCTGTTCACATTATATTAAGGCTGAAAGTTATGCAGGATTAAGAGCGTGGACGCTTTGATTGACAGGTGGGCGTGGTCACAGAGACTACGTCCAGGTTTTAGACAGTCTGTGGGGACGTCACAGAGACTACGTCCAGGTTTTAGACAGTCTGTGGGGACGTCACGGAGACTACGTCCAGGTTTTAGACAGTCTGCGGGGACGTCACGGAGACTACGTCCAGGTTTTAGACAGTTCTGTTTTTCATTGTTAGGACACACTGACTCATGGCGTCCTGCTGCTGGAGCCTGATGAGCTGATGACACACAGGTGTGGATCAGGTGTGAGGGCAGGTGTGGCTCAATGGGGGCGTGGCCAGAGAAATAGCACAGACAGGTGAGACTAGACAAACTGCTGGTCCTGTCGGACACACCTGTGCAGGTACACTCAGGTCATGATGACGTTTCACTTCACAGACATCAACCTCTCCTTGTCACCTTTAATCTTGTCCTCCCTCCTTGTTTCCTCCTCTCCCACTGTCCCTTTTTCCTTTTTCCTACTTTCCTCATGTCCTCTTGTTTCCTCCCTTTGCCTCCTTTCCTGTTTTGTTGACCCTCATCTTCTCTCCCTGGTTTCTCTCTCCTCTCCTCCTCTCTCATTACCTGAGGAAGCTAAGAAGAGAAAAGGAGAGAGTGAGCGAGCAAGAAGCCGCCGGACAAGAGTAAATGTGGGACTGACTTTTAGTGGTTGGTGAGAGCTTGGTGAAATAAAAGGCTGAAAGACAGACGCCGAGCTGGACTGACTGCTGCTGGACTAGTCTCTGATATCAGCTGCTGGACTAGTCTCTGATATCAGCTGCTGCTGGACTAGTCTCTGATATCAGCTGCTGCTGGACTAGTCTCTGATATCAGCTGCTGGACTAGTCTCTGATATCAGCCGCTGCTGGACTAGTCTCTGATATCAGCCGCTGCTGGACTAGTCTCTGATATCAGCCGCTGCTGGACTAGTCTCTGATATCGGCCGCTGCTGGACTAGTCTCTGATGGACTAGTCTCTGATATCGGCCGCTGCTGGACTAGTCTCTGATATCAGCCGCTGCTGGACTAGTCTCTGATATCGGCCGCTGCTGGACTAGTCTCTGATATCAGCCGCTGCTGGACTAGTCTCTGATATCAGCCGCTGCTGGACTAGTCCCTGATATCAGCTGCTGCTGGACTGGTCCCTGATATCAGCCGCTGCTGGACTAGTCTCTGATATCAGCCGCTGCTGGACTAGTCTCTGATATCAGCTGCTGGACTGGTCCCTGATATCAGCTGCTGCTGGACTAGTCTCTGATATCAGCTGCTGGACTAGTCTCTGATATCAGCCGCTGCTGGACTAGTCTCTGATATCAGCTGCT
>CM014093.1:32892211-32902211 GCA_004119915.2 Collichthys lucidus
CAGTTATTTCCCAGTGTACATTAGAGAAGTTCATTTGTGAATAAATGCTCAGAGCTCTGTTGTGTTCGCAGCGCGTGGAGAGAGGAAAGCACCTGAAGGCTCGGAGGATTAATGGAGTCGGTCCTTTTTACTGTCACACTGATCCTGGATTAGTTCTGTGGAGTGTCAAACAAAAAAAGGAGCTCACACGAGGAGCTTATTCTGTATTTTTGTTCCTTTTTTTATTTTATTTTTGGACTCCTGTTTGCTTCATGTGTGACGACAAATTCAGTTTAAAAAAGTCTGAATCCTGAATGACGCAGGAATGATGCCGTCACTGCACTGAAAGAAGAAAATAGTTGAACCAACTTAATTGAATTGTTTCAGTTGGTAACACCCAATTTTAAAGAACTTAATTCATAAGTTCTTTAAAATGAATTTAATACGTTAGATTAACAGAATTGATTTAGGTCACATGTGCTGCTGAATAATTCAATTGTTCTCAAATCAACATTTTGCATTAATCCAACTCAAAATTAAGTTTTCAGTTCAGTTCAATAATTTGCATAACCCTAATTAAACTAAAAATGTGATTTTTTAAAAATACTTTATTGTATAAATGTAATGAACCATTATGGCCACCAACATATTACACTTTTGTCCTTTTTAAAACACATAGCAGTAACTGTAACTGTAAGCAGCTGTCAGTAGGACCACAAAGTTATTTTGTCAGCAAAGTGCAACAAAGTTTTACACAACACTCTCAGCACATGCAGCGATATCACAGCTAAACAAGCCAAGAAACGTGTTTACCCGGCTATAACCAATGAATCACGAGTCACGAGAAGCCGGTTCACTCAAATGAGAATCGCAGGTTACATGTGTGTTGAGGGAACAACATGTAATTCCACAAATCTGAACTTTACTTTACTT
Organism: Collichthys lucidus; assembly: GCA_004119915.2. Lineage (NCBI taxonomy): Eukaryota > Metazoa > Chordata > Actinopteri > Sciaenidae > Collichthys > Collichthys lucidus. The sequence continues at coordinate 32,893,124 of CM014093.1, forward strand.
CAGCTACTGCTGAAATACACTTTTTAGAGCGTACGCGTTCATGAAGTTTAAATGTTTCAGAGAGACGACCGCCACAGTCCACGTACGAACACAGAGGAGCTCATGAAGATGTTGCAGTGGTTTCCCCTCTCAGGCCTCAGGCTGATCTTACTGATGGACATCAGGCCTTTTATTTCACCGAGCTCTCCCCAGCTCGTCCAGCTCCTGTTCTGGCACGACACTGGCTCAGCTTTCCTGAAAACATGGAGGACATACGGATGACAGAGACCCGATTAAAAGTCTGTGGCATCATCAGGAGGTAAAAAAGAAAATGTATATTCTTTATTTTTAATTTTTCATTTGCTATACGTAAACTGCTGTTGTAGTTTCTGATGCGTTGCATTAAATAATGATTCACAGACTAAATCCTGAAAACAATCTCACACCTGTTAAACTGGATAAACCTTTATGAAGGAGGATTTCATGACTTTCAGCTCAGTGTGCTGAATAATAATAATAACACTGACTCACTTCATGTGTCATGATGCTGACACCTGGTGGTCTCCACACAGACTACATTAAAAAGCCCTGTCATGTCCCTGAACACAACACAGACGCATAGATGCTTCGTCCTAAATAATAACTCAAACCTCACTCATCATAATTTGAAAAGAAAACTGCAACAAATCAGCTGTTGAAGCGAGTTTGAACTTTTTCTGTCTTAGAAGTTATATATTAATTAATAACATGTTTGAATCTGCTGCGAACCTCATTTGTTTCGCTTTTCTCTGTTTTACGACCGGGATGTTTTATTTTGAAAATCTACCGGATCTCTATGCTGTTTCTGTGTCTGGCTTCCTGTATATAATATAGAATTAATTCTATATTATATATTAATAATATTTTGCCTCATCTGATCAGATTATTATCAGAATCAGTTTTAAAGACAAGGGGACAAGGGACGTGACAGGTTGGTGCAGACATAACATAAAAACATAAACACAGAGAATAATTGTGTGTGCATATATATATATATATATATACACACACACACACACACACGCTCACGCACACTCACACACACACACACTCACACACACACACACACACACGCCTCTTCTGCTTCGTTGACAGCAAACAAGCAGAGAAGCGCATGGCTATTCGGCAAAACACCGACGATTGGTCACCTCGCCTGTCAGTCAAACAAACTCTCTGACATGATTGGCCGACCTCTCCTGTCAGTCAAAGCGGCGCCGCGGTGATGTTGTTGTTGAGGGTCGGGAGGAGGCGGGTCCAGCAGCGGGCAGCAGCGGCAGAGAGGAGCGGCGGCAGAGCACGGTGACACGGCGATCCGTCTGTACATGATCCAAACCGAACACCGGAGGAACACCGGGACAAAACACACGCACACGGAGCGCACACATCCAGCCCGCCATGGAGTCCTATGACATCTTAGCTAACCAGCCCGTGGTGATCGATAACGTGAGTATGATGACGTCACTCATCCACACCCAAACCGAGGCCGCTAGCTGCTAGCCGCTAGCTCAGGGGAGCCATTGTGTCAAAGCTAGCCGCCCCACTCAACTACTAACTAACTCACTAACTCACTAACCAACTCACTAACCAACACGACTCCTCACACTTTCCCGCCTAACGCGTTAACAGCTTAGCTGCTGTTGCTATGGCAGCGCCCTTTCATTTTATCAACCGTTAGTTAGCGCTAACTAAACCGGTGTTACGGCATAACGAGTGACCGTGTTAACCGGGGACCACCTGCAGAATAAAACGCTTCGTAGTTACGAAAACAAGAAGACACTCACCTGTCCTCGTGAAACCTCTTTATATGTCTGTTAACGTTACAATGTCGTAACTACGACGACCACATACACACACTCGAGCTGTATAACTGGGTCGCCGGTCAACACGGTCGCTCGTTAACTCGTAACACCGCAGGGCTAGCTAGCTGAAGCTTCGGTGCCACATCCTACAGTGTTAGCTGTTAGCTGTCGGTACAGTGCTAAGCAGACTGTCACAGGTGAGAACACACACACACACACACAGGTGACAGGTGTGACAGCAGAGAGGGGGTGTAAATGTTGTGGAGCATCACGGTCCGTAACACCTATCATAACACAGCAGGAAGTACAATAGGAAGTGTAACACCGGTGCTGCGTTTAAGTTGGTTCCCTCCTCAGACTTTGGCTGCTCTGATGACCTCAGAACAGCACAGCCCGGCCGCGCGCGAGCGATGTAGGCCACAGAGTTTCCACAGCTGACTGTGTGTGTGTGTGTGTGTGTGTGTGTGTGTGTGTGTGTGACTGCCGCCACCGGCCTCAGGCTCCGTCTCATGACCTCCCTGCTTCCCTCAGGTTGAAGCACTGCAGCTCTCTCTCTCTGACCGCTCATCTTTCTCTCTCCTCAGGGTTCAGGGGTGATCAAGGCTGGTTTCGCAGGTGACCAGATCCCCAAATACTGCTTCCCCAACTAGTAAGTCTGCCGCGACGCCGTTGAGTGAAGCTCCAGCTGTTTGTTTGACTGTCAGCTGATCGTTGTTTCCCAGAGCCCAGCTGGACGTTTTCACAACAGAAAAAGCAGAGAAATCTTAATTTCATTTAAGGCTCGTCAGCTGACGAGAATCAATAAAGTTGCAGATTATTTTCTTATCGCCGCCGGTCAGATATCATGTCCTGACTCGTGTGTGTGTGTGTGTGGTGTGTGTGTGTGGTGTGTGTACGTGTGGGGCGTCCCAAGCATGTGCGCGTGATGGCAGGAGCCCTGGAGGGAGACCTCTTCATTGGACCCAGGCGGAGGTAACACACACACACACACACATCACACTTTATTCAGAAATGTGACTTCACGTGACGCCCAGGGCTCTTGGGAATCGATGAGATTTTTACCATTTGTTTCTTAAAAAATATAAAAGAACAAACAGTTTGATCAGCATCAACTTGTTTAGTTAGAAGTGTCACGACTTTACAAAACCAGCGAGAGGTCACAGCCTGGCTGCTGCTGCTGCTGCTGCTGCTAGGTTGAGATTCATCTCCAGTCTGAAGCGTCAAAAACACGACATTCATTTTAAAATATTACACGTTGTTTGCAAATGTTTCTGCATGTTGGTCGTGTTCCCTCCCGACGCTGTTATCTCCACTTTGCAATGATTGCAAGTCGCCCTGTTGACGACGGTTCTGGTGAAACGCAGCCAAACTTTGGAGCGTCTGAACCGAGTGGGTGACATTGTTTACTACTGATGCACTGCAGGTGAGGAACCTGCAGACGTTACGTGGCGTAATTAGTCGTGTTTGCTGTAATCGATAAGAGAATCGTCGGATAAACTGCCAAACAATTCCATTAGGGATGTAACGATGCATCGTGACACGATTAAAAATCGGTACAAATGCGTGACGACTCGCATCGATTGACAGAAAAAATGAATCTTGATTCTTGTTGAATGGGAACCCGCACAGCGCGTGCTCTCACTGGTCAAACAGGCTTCCCGCCGCTTGAGCGTGGCGTGTTTAGTCCGTCCTGCACGCGACTTCAAACCCACCGGGAGAGTTTCAGGAGCGAGAGCTTAGCCCGCCAGACTTTGTTTACCTGCTCAGATTTAGACATTTCCCGGTGTATGTTCTTCTAAACATGCTTCTACACGTGTAAATATGTTACGTAGTTAGTTAGTTTCGCTTTTGTCTGTTTTTACGACCGGCGTGTTGCACGGGGTATTTTATTTTGAAATCCCCGGGTCCTCTTTGCTTTTTCTGTGTCTGGCTTCCGCCCGCTCGAGGTGCTTTGTGGAAATTGACGCGTGCTGCTGCAAGTTTTAATGTTTTTATTTTATTGTTATGTACAAAACTTACCAGCCACATTGGCTGCTGATCAGAAAAGTTAATTTAGAGCCTGGTTACGCCTCGTGAGGAAAACTGCACATCACAGCAGTTACCAGCAGTTTACTGTGAGACTGTTTCTACAGAAAGCAGATATCTGTCATGAGTTCTGTTGTTTAAGATGTAAGTTGCACTTTTTATAAGAGAACACAAACTGTTTGAGAGTTTCTCTAAAGACAGATTTTTTTCTACAAATTAAAAACATAAATTGATTTGGTCATCATTTGTCTGTAGCTCATTTTGATTTAAAAAAATCGTGACGCGTCGTGAGTTGAGTTATCGTGACATCCTTAGATTCCATGGAACTGAAACACACTCGACTCCCGCTCCTACAGCCGGGCCGCCTCGTCCCGTTTCAGGCTCACAGGAGAAACTGTGGTGGCCGCACAGAACACTGGAGCCTCTCTCTGCCGTCAGTGTCACAGTCTGTGTTTTCTCCCTCGAGCCTTCAGGCTAACCCGAGCTCTCGTCATGTGAGAGCGCTCCACACTCGGTTTGAGTCACGCGCTTCAGAAGTCAGAGACGGGCGACATCCGTCTGCCTCTCGCTCGCTGTGACGGATCAACGAACGTCACGACCTCTGAGCCAATCAGCATGCAGCAGTTTAACGAGCTCTGATCGCACGTACCAATCTGAAACTTTTCTGTCCAGAGGAGGAATAAATGTTTGTTTCTAATGGAGGTGAAGAGGAAGAGTCACGACGTTCTCTGACGAACGAGTTCAAAGTTTGTTTATTAAAGGAAACGCTCAGATTTTAAATCCACAGACGCGTCACAGCTTCAGGTGTTTTCTTTGTGTCTCTGTGGATCAGGAGCACCGGGGCTTGCTGTCGGTGCGGTACCCGATGGAGCACGGCATCGTGAAGGACTGGAACGACATGGAGAGGATCTGGCAGTACGTTTACTCCAAGGAGCAGCTGCAGACCTTCTCCGAGGAGGTGAGCGCTCCTCTCTCTGCAGCTCGATGACAAAGGTCACCTGTTGGATCTGGGAACCGTCGGTCACCGTGCTCTTTGTTCATCTCTGTGTTCGGCAGCATCCTGTCCTGCTGACCGAAGCTCCGCTCAACCCCAGCAAGAACAGGGAGAAGGCGGCCGAGATTTTCTTCGAGACCTTCAACGTTCCGGCTCTTTTCATCTCCATGCAGGCCGTCCTCAGCTTGTGAGTACAGTCCGTCTGTCATCACGGCAGATGTTAGAACAGACCTATAATATAAATATGATGAGGATCAGGAGAACCGCTTTAACAGCAGATGACCTCTGCTTCCGTTCAGGATCAGAATCATCTTCTGAAAAGTTTATTCTAACGTTTCTCTAGGAGCCTCCGTGTTTGAGAAGTTTATTCTCATTGGTCCATACGCAGCTCTTCAGTGAGCGCTACAGGACCAGCGTCGCTCGTGGTCACATCACATGCGGTTCAGTTTGACAATAAAAAACTGTCAGAGCTCAAATTTCTGCTGAGTAATACTCGAGTGAGGCCGAGGCGGCGCGGTGTCGCCGTCGCTTCACATGATGACGGTCGTGAACTTCGCTTAGTTTCACTCTTTGTGTCAGCTGTAAATATCTGACAGGAAACCGGTCCGGTCTTCCCTTCATCAAACAAACATGATGGTGACGGTTTGTCATGCTGTGTCCGGCCTCAGGTACGCCACAGGTCGCACCACCGGTGTCGTGTTGGACTCGGGGGACGGCGTGACCCACGTGGTGCCCATCTACGAGGGCTTCGCCATCCCACACTCCATCATGCGCGTGGACATCGCCGGACGAGACGTGTCGCGCTACCTCCGTCTGCTGCTGCGCAAAGAAGGCTACAACTTCAACACCTCGGCCGAGTTTGAGGTCGTCCGCACGGTCAAAGAGGTGAGGGGGTCGCCGCGAGGTCGTGTTTGTTTCAAGTCTGAACGAGTCACTGTGTCTAACCGGATGTTTGTGTTGCAGCGAGCCTGTTATTTATCTCTGAACCCGCAAAAGGACGAGACTTTAGAAACGGAGAAGGCCCAGTACGTTCTGCCTGACGGAAGCACTTTAAACGTGAGTCCAGCACAACCCGGCAAGATGTGGAACATCTGCACGAACCCTGAAATGTGACCTCTGTTTGCAGATCGGTCCGGCCCGGTTCCGCGCGCCGGAGCTGCTGTTCAGACCTGACCTGATCGGAGACGAGAGCTCAGGCATCCACGAGGTCCTGGCGTACGCTATCCAGAAGTCAGACATGGACCTGCGACGCACACTCTACTCCACCATAGTACTGTGCGGGGGGTCGACACTGATCAAAGGTTGGTCGTCAGAGTTACCGAGTCTAACGATGATCATCGAGCGCCGTCTCTGTGACGTATAATCGACTCTTTTCTTTCAGGATTTGGGGAACGACTACTAACTGAAGTCAAGAAGCTGGCACCCAAAGACGTGAAGATCAAGGTGAGTGACAGCTGAATCATAATTATGTCAGAGTAGGGGTGGGCGATATATCGAATATACTCGATATATCGCGGCTTGTTCTCCGTGAGATGTATAAAATGACTATATCGTGACCATCGAGTACTTATCATGTAAAAGCCGTCGGCATTTAATCCGGAGTTTTGCCTCTGTCACTCACTCCTGCTGCTCCTCACAGCACGCAGCACCCATTTCCCCGCCCACCCAGAAAAAACCCCTGCGCGCATGCGTACTTTTTGTATGAGAGCACTCACACAGGGCGCGCCGCGGAGCGTCTCTCTTTCTATTTTTGACACGAGCCGCTGATAAACCTCGTATATTTCAACAGAGCACTGCGCACCAGACAGGATAAACTGTCCGCCCCCTTTCAAAATAAAACACAATACGCAGTTCATGTAGCTTATCACAACTTCACATCAACGTTACGTCATGACAGGTGGCACCAGGTGAGCAGTCAATCAAAAAATCCCCCCTACTGCTCGCTGGGCGCTTCTCATGGGGGCGACCCATCACTCCACTATCTCTCTCCAAAAATTGCATGTCTATGCCTTGTACTGCATGTGTGTGTATCTGGGTTAAAAAAAAAAAAAAAGAGTGTAAAAAGAATTTCCCCATTTGTAGGATTAATAAAGTATATTAAAAAAACACAATCATTTATGACACAACAGATGCTTTTTATAATCTCTTCCATGTTGGAGAAGCAAAGTCAGCTGTTTGTTGTTGTTGTTTTCTTTATACACTGTTTATCGCGGGTCTCGCGTACTTGAATTAATTTGATTGTGATTTTCCACTTTTTGTATGCAAATTAACAAAAACTCTAATAGAAGGATCTCCTTGAATCATCATACTGATGTTATTTTTTGCAAAGGGTTGAATTTCACATTCATTGTGATTTACAGGAGAAATAAAAATATCGAGATATATATCGTGTATCGCGATATAGCTTAAAAATATCGAGATATTGGTTACAGGCCATATCGTGCAGCCATATGTCAGAGCTTTGTCTGTAACGGACAGGTCCGTCTCTCCGTCATCGTCCTCTTTCAGGTAGCAAACAGTCAAACTTCCAGGCATCCTGGAAAACCTGCCAACTAGTTTGAAAATCAAGCAAATCATCCTGGAAATGATCTCTGTTGTCTGTAGATGTTTTGTTTGTGAGTGAGTTCCATCCTGGAAAATGTCCTGGAAACTGCCTTGAAAGTTCAGCTTGTTTGTTTTTTGTTTCCCCGTCCAGATCTCTGCCCCTCAGGAGAGGCTGTACTCCACATGGATCGGGTAAGCAATCAGACCGTCACACTTTCAGACTGTAACGCTGAGCGATGAGTTCACGTCCTGACCCGTCCTGTCCCGTCCTGTCGTCCTCACAGTGGCTCCATCCTGGCGTCGTTGGACACCTTCAAGAAGATGTGGGTGTCGAAGCGGGAATACGAAGAAGACAGAGCACGTGCCATTCACAGGAAGACCTTCTAGGATGGGCCCGGCGTCCTGCAGATTCCTCCCCCCAGAACTGCCCTCAAACCCCACCCAACCTCCACCCACCCTCCACCCTCCCCTCCTCATCATACTGTCGGAGACTCCCATACTGCGCCTGTCCTCTCCGGGTACTCTGCTTCTAAACCCCTGTCAGCTTCACACGTCTGTGTGGGAGCTCTCATAGTACCTCCTCTTTCATTCGCCTCCTCCTCCTCCCTGTCCCTCCTGCTGTAGGGTGACACCACCCTCCGCCTCCACCCTCCACACATCCACACACAGAGGGGCCGTCAGGGTATCTGAGGGTGAACGATTAGCACTGTGGCTCCTGTTGTCACATTGAAGTATTGGTTTTGCCCTGCAAGGTGTCGAACATCAAGAAATGTCAATAAACCTGAATGTTTTTTTTTTTTGTTGGTAAAATTTCCATTCCAGACCGAAGATCTCGATTTTTATTTGATGTCCATTTTGTAGATTTGTTTCTGTTCGGATGGCGCGATGCTTTTAAGTGCTGTAGGACTTTATAGTTCTAGTGTTGGCGAGCGAAAAAACAGGCTTGAAGAGAAACCACTGGTTGTATTTATCAGGCTCAAACTGCAGCGTCATTCACCTCTTTAATTTCCTGTCGTCTGTGTTGATGAGGAAGGTGTTGAGTCGCTCAGTCGGCGTTTTGTGTCAGCTGACGGGATTAAAACAGAAGAAAGTCGAAACATGCTGTGATTTATTATTATTATTATTTTATTTGTCTCTCGTTTACAGCTGAATCTGGTGGGGTGGGTTTTTCATTTCGGGTCGTGACCATGAAGCCGAGCGACCGAAAGCTTCTTCAGAAATCTGTTCAAACCTCATCGGCTGCGATCGCGGACTCTGAGACTTCAGAACATCATGAATGTTATCGCCTCTCTGTGGCAGCATGTTTCCCCATGACGCCTTTCTCTGTGCACGTTTTCCATCCCACACCGTTCTTCGTCTGTTGGATTTAACTCCTCGTCTTCGTTTCTCGAACAACCAACACTTCCTCTTCGTTCATCCCCCCCGCCCGTTAAAGTCGCTCAAACTCCAACGTTCGATTTGTCGTCGCGTACGTCAGCGGAAAACGTTGAAGAAGCTAAAACCTCAGAATGTTTTCCTCTAAAAATTTGAACTGAGAATCAAACGGTCGTTAGCTGTTTCTCATCAATGCAGCTGAGTTGGTTTCATAGGAAGTTAGCCGCAGTGTTTGAAATGATTTCTGTTCCTCGCAGAGCTTCACGAGTCGCACACATTGAAGTTTTGAGTTTGTAGAAACGATGACGTGTAAATTTATCGACCCGGTTAGAAA
>CM014093.1:32907211-32973607 GCA_004119915.2 Collichthys lucidus
TGCACCAAATGGATCCACCAGGCGTGTCTGCAGCGCTGGCTGGACGAGAAGCAGAAGGGGAACAGCGGCGGGCCGGTCAGCTGTCCGCAGTGCGGCACCGAGTACCACGTCACCTTCCCCAAGATGGGCGAGTCCACTTCTTCACTACAAGAGCGCCTCATGTCGCACATGTGCAGACTCACTGAAGCCGCTGTGTTCTCTCCTCAGGCCCGCTGGTGTATTTCCTCCAGCAGGTGGACCGAGCTCTGTCCCGGGCCAGTCCCTTCGCTGCCGTCGGGGTGGTGGTCGGGACCGTGTACTGGTCAGCGGTCACATACGGAGCAGTGACCGTCATGCAGGTACACAAAGCTAACAGGTCCTGTCGATGCTGACTCGTTACCGCGGCGTCTCTTCAGCTGTCCACGTGTCCCCGTGCAGGTCGTGGGACATAAGAAGGGTCTGTACGTGATGGAGCGAGCCGACCCGCTGTTCCTGCTCATGGGTCTGCCCACCATCCCCGTGGTGCTGGTCCTGGGAAAGATGATCCGCTGGGAGGATTACATCGTGAGGCTGTGGCAGAGATACTCGTACAGAGGGAAGCTGCCGCAAGGTACGAACACACACACACACACACACACACACACACACACACACACAGAATTCTGATGAATCTCACGTCAGGTACCAGCCGTTACCTTCCCCGAGTCCCTGTGGACGGACCCGGTTCAGGGGATCACCTCTCCGTGTCCAGGACTCTGTGTGGAGCTCTCATCTTTCCCTCCATCGCCAGTCTGGTGGGGCGGCTGCTGTTTGGGCGGATGCCCTCCAATCTTCAGCGCACCGTCCTGGTGAGTGAGAATGTTTTCACATCCAGCTAAACTGACTGAAAATGAAAGGACGTACTCCACCTGGACGACCATGTTTAGGGTGGATGGGGGACGTAGCAGTCTGACTCCACCACGTCCTCTGACTCCACCCCGTCCTGACTCCATCCTGTCCTCCTGTCCTCTGACTCCACCCCGTCCTCTGACTCCACCCCGTCCTCTGACTCCACCCTGTCCTGACTCCACCCCGTCCTCTGACTCCACCCTGTCCTGACTCCACCCCGTCCTCTGACTCCATCCTGTCCTCTGACTCCATCCTGTCCTCTGACTCCACCCTGTCCTGACTCCACCCCGTCCTCTGACTCCATCCTGTCCTCTGACTCCATCCTGTCCTCTGACTCCATCCTGTCCTTTGACTCCACCCCGTCCTCTGACTCCATCCTGTCCTCTGACTCCATCCTGTCCTCTGACTCCATCCTGTCCTTTGACTCCACCCCGTCCTCTGACTCCACCCCGTCCTCTGACTCCATCCCGTCCTCTGACTCCATCCTGTCCTTTGACTCCACCCTGTCCTCTGACTCCATCCTGTCCTCTGACTCCACCTCGTCCTCTGACTCCATCCTGTCCTTTGACTCCATCCTGTCCTTTGACTCCACCCCGTCCTCTGACTCCATCCTGTCCTCTGACTCCACCCCGTCCTCTGACTCCATCCCGTCCTCTGACTCCACCCCGTCCTCTGACTCCATCCTGTCCTTTGACTCCATCCTGTCCTTTGACTTCATGCTGTCCTCTGACTCCATCCTGTCCTTTGACTCCATCCTGTCCTTTGACTCCACCCCGTCCTCTGACTCCACCCCGTCCTCTGACTCCATCCTGTCCTTTGACTCCATCCTGTCCTTTGACTTCATGCTGTCCTCTGACTCCATCCTGTCCTTTGACTCCATCCTGTCCTTTGACTCCACCCCGTCCTCTGACTCCATCCTGTCCTCTGACTCCACCCCGTCCTCTGACTCCACCCCGTCCTCTGACTCCACCCCGTCCTCTGACTCCATCCTGTCCTCTGACTCCACCCTGTCCTCTGACTGCATCCCGTCCTCCCGTCCTCTGACTCCACCCCGTCCTCTGACTTCATCCTGTCCTCCCGTCCTCTGACTCCACCCCGTCCTCTGACTTCATCCTGTCCTCTGACTCCACCCTGTCCTCTGACTCCATCCTGTCCTCTGACTGCATCCCGTCCTCTGACTCCACCCGTCCTCTGACTCCATCCTGTCCTCTGACTGCATCCCGTCCTCTGACTCCACCCGTCCTCTGACTCCATCCTGTCCTCCCGTCCTCTGACTCCACCCCGTCCTCTGACTCCATCCTGTCCTCCCGTCCTCTGACTCCACCCCGTCCTCTGACTTCATCCTGTCCTCTGACTCCACCCTGTCCTCTGACTCCATCCTGTCCTCTGACTGCATCCCGTCCTCTGACTCCACCCGTCCTCTGACTCCATCCTGTCCTCCCGTCCTCTGACTCCACCCCGTCCTCTGACTCCATCCTGTCCTCCCGTCCTCTGACTCCATCCCGTCCTCTGACTCCATCCCGTCCTCTGACTCCACCCCGTCCTCTGACTCCACCCTGTCCTCTGACTCCACCCCGTCCTCTGACTCCATCCTGTCCTCCCGTCCTCTGACTCCATCCTGTCCTCTGACTCCATCCTGTCCTCTGACTCCACCACGTCCTCTGACTCCACCCTGTCCTCTGACTCCACCCCGTCCTCCCGTCCTCTGACTCCACCCCGTCCTCTGACTTCATCCTGTCCTCTGACTCCACCCTGTCCTCTGACTCCATCCTGTCCTCTGACTGCATCCCGTCCTCTGACTCCACCCGTCCTCTGACTCCATCCTGTCCTCCCGTCCTCTGACTCCACCCCGTCCTCTGACTCCATCCTGTCCTCCCGTCCTCTGACTCCATCCCGTCCTCTGACTCCATCCCGTCCTCTGACTCCACCCCGTCCTCTGACTCCACCCTGTCCTCTGACTCCACCCCGTCCTCTGACTCCATCCTGTCCTCCCGTCCTCTGACTCCATCCTGTCCTCTGACTCCATCCTGTCCTCTGACTCCACCACGTCCTCTGACTCCACCCCATCCTCTGACTCCACCCCGTCCTCCCGTCCTCTGACTCCATCCCGTCCTCTGACTCCACCCTGTCCTCTTCTTTCCCCGCAGGGCGGCATCGCGTTCGTGTTGATCAAAGGAGTGTTGAAGGTGTATTTCAAACAGCAGCAGTGCTTCATTCAGGCCAACCGCCACATCCTCAACTACCCGGAAAGAAGCGCAGACGGACAGACGGACGGCGGCGAGGACGACACAGAGGACAGCGGGAATGAATAGTTTTATCAGCTCGGGAAAACTGTGATGGAAGACGGGACAGAAACAAAATATTTTACTATAACACAGGAAACAGAAAGTGTCCGTTAGAGAGTCGGCTTGATCTGCGTCCACTGGAGAACAGGAGGAGCGATTTCCTTTTGATTCGAATACGCATGAAATCACTTTTATTCTCTCGGCCTTTCGATGTCGTCTCAGTGTCTGCAGCTCTGACCTCAGACTCGGAGTGAGGTCATTAGATCGAGCACCTGCAGATCGGCAGTCGCCGTGTTTCCATCAACGCTTCCGTCGATTTGTCGCGTGAACTCAAACTCAGAAGTCCCGAGACATCGAAGTCACGTGACCGATCAGCTGTTTGCTCGCCACCTGCTGCTCATCTCGTGAACTCCTCTAAACAAATCACGTTTCTCGTTTGAATAGAAACACGACTCGTGACTGGATGAAAGATCATTATTTAAATATTTAAAACACACGCAGTTAAACAGGAAGCAGATAAAATGTGTAAGCATTTCAAAATAAAGTCACCAGGTTGTCAGCGCAGCTGAGTAACAAACACTCACTCACGCTCATTATTCCACATCGTACTGCGCCTTAACTCATGAAGCGGATATTAACGTCTTCCTTACATGTGCCTTATTTGAAGCACTTTTCCACAACAGAACCGAGTCAGAACCAGGTCCTGGACTGTAACACGAGATGTCCGCGATCCTTCCCGGGCTGTTTTCCTCCGTTATGCAATGTGATATCTCTGCTTTTAGTTTTCCAGGAGACTCGAGCCAGTCGAAGCGCCTCAGGGTCCGTCGTGGTTCGGAGGCGTTTCGTTTGTTTCGTTGCACTCGGATAAAAACAGACGCGCGTGTTTGGAACATAAATTAAAAAATCTAAAAATATATAGAAAAGTTTTGAGATTTCTTTTTTTTTGGGTTGTGACAAAGATGCCGTGTTGAAATAAAGGAAATAAAGTCACAGCATCAAAGAGTTTTTGTTGTTTTGCCAAATGAACTGAACAAACTTTAATTGCACATTTTCTTTGCAGGCGTGTGAATGTTAAACTTCTTCTCTGTCCTGGTGGATCTTTAATAAAGCTCTTTGTGAAACAAAGTTTAAGACTCAGTGTATCTGACACAGACACGTGATCAGGATTTAAAGTGTGGACGGACTCAGCGCAGTGAAATCCAAGATCAGAACCTGGAGTCCATGTTTGCAGTGATATCACAGCTTCACCTTCACGGCTCAGCTTCGTTACATTCAGTCGTTTCTCGTCGAACCTTTCGTTCCCTCAGAGCTGCAGATTCTATCGAAGCGCCTCAGTGCCGGATGTTGCACTTTGTTTGAATCAGCATTGATGTGCTGCTTTCAACCTCTTGCTATGGTTGTTTTATTGTAAACACTCTGTAACTGTGGACGGTGCTCGATGAATCAAGTTCATTATTATTAAATATAACTAATGAAGCTACTGTCACATGAGTTCAGGGGTCCACAGAGGTGCAGGCCTGTTCCTATCATAATAACTTTGGATGTGAGGGTGCAGATCACTGAGAATAATAAGTATGCATGAACTTTATATCACTTATTAACACATATAAGCTAATAACCCAGTGTGCAACAGGTTAATAAGGAGGGGGTCCTGTGCTGCTGGGTCCTGGGTTAGCTGGACTCCTGTGGACTCCTGGTCTAGTTAGCTGGACTCCTGGTCTAGTTAGCTGGACTCCTGGTCTAGTTAGCTGGACTCCTGTGGACTCCTGGTCTAGTTAGCTGGACTCCTGTGGACTCCTGGTCTAGTTAACTGGACTCCTGGTTTAATTAGCTGGACTCCTGGTTTAATTAGCTGGACTCCTGGTCTAGTTAGCTGGACTCCTGTGGACTCCTGGTCTAGTTAGCTGGACTCCTGGTTCAGTTAGCTGGACTCCTGGTCTAGTTACCTGGACTCCTGGTTTAATTAGCTGGACTCCTGGTCTAGTTAGCTGGACTCCTGGTTTAGTTAGCTGGACTCCTGGTCTAGTTAGCTGGACTCCTGGTTTAATTAGCTGGACTCCTGGTTCAGTTAGCTGGACTCCTGGTTCAATTAGCTGGACTCCTGGTTTAATTAGCTGGACTCCTGGTTTAATTAGCTGGACTCCTGGTCTAGTTAGCTGGACTCCTGTGGACTCCTGGTCTAGTTAGCTGGACTCCTGGTTCAGTTAGCTGGACTCCTGGTTTAATTAGCTGGACTCCTGGTCTAGTTAGCTGGACTCCTGGTCTAGTTAGCTGGACTCCTGGTTCAGTTAGCTGGACTCCTGGTCTAGTTAGCTGGACTCCTGGTCTAGTTAGCTGGACTCCTGGTCTAGTTAGCTGGACTCCTGGTGTTGGACGTTGGTGCAGACCTCACTGAGTGTCAGCTGAGCCTTCATGATGCTTCACTTTAATATGTTTGTTATAAACAGAGTTCAGTTCACGTCATTCTGTGTTATTATAATTTACATGTTATTGTTGTTTTAATGTTGATTATTTATTTATTTATTATTGTTCTCAGTCTGCAGAGTGACCAAAGTTCAGATTATTTATTTATTATTTTAAAAAATAAAAATATTCAGCTGTGACGTCACTGTTCAGGACAGCGAGAGTCCCGCCCACTCTGCGTCCTGATTGGCTGCTGCGTTTTGATCCGGACAGCTGATTGGCTAATTCCGCGTCCCCGCTCTGTGTGTCTGAGTGTGTCCGGGGACAGGAAGAGTTGTTGAGGACGGAGGACAGTCAGCTGATCGAGGACATGAGGACAGTCAGCTGATCGAGGACATGAGGAGAGTCACGCTGTTTGTCCGCGGAACCGCCACCAACGGAAAGGTGAGCGCGGGAAGAACAGGCGGGAAAATAACGCCAGGTGTTCATTGTGCGGCTAGTTAGCTGAGCTAACGTCAGACATTGTGTGTGTGTGTGTGTGTGTGTGTGTGCGCGCGCGCGCAGGTGCTGGCCGTGTACGGCTCCCTCGAGGACTTACTGTCCGCCGCGAGCTGCAAACTGGGAGTCAGAGCCGCGAGCGTTTACAACGGGAACGGCGGCCTCATCGATGACGTCACGTTAATCAGGTAACTCACACAGCAAGTATCCGGATACTTACTGAAGTACTAACGTCACACTGTAAGAGTACTCAGTTACAAGTAAAAGTACTCAGTTACAAGTAAAAGAAGCAGAAGTGTGAATACAACACTGTAAAAAATACTCTGAAGTAAAAGTACTCAGTTACAAGTAATATTACTAACAAGACTGTAAAAGCATTCTGTAAGTTATAGTACATACAATAATACAACACTGTTACAAGTAAAAGTACTAATATCGCTCTGTAGAAGTACTCTGTTACAAGTAAAAGTACTAATATCGCTCTGTAGAAGTACTCTGTTACAAATAAAAGTACTAGTATCGCTCTGTAGAAGTACTCTGTTACAAATAAAAGTACTAGTATCGCTCTGTAGAAGTACTCTGTTACAAATCAAAGTACTATCGCCCTGTAGAAGTACTCTGTTACAAGTAAAAGTACTAGTATCGCTCTGTAGAAGTACTCTGTTACAAGTAAAAGTACTAATATCGCTCTGTAGAAGTACTCTGTTACAAGTAAAAGTACTAGTATCGCTCTGTAGAAGTACTCTGTTACAAGTAAAAGTACTAGTATCGCTCTGTATTATAAATGCGATGTGTCTGTGTGCAGAGACGATGACGTGCTCTACGTATCGGAGGGAGATCCATCTGAAGGTAACGGTGTTGAAAAGTATCCAGATACTTTTACTTCAGTGAAAGTATTAAAAATATTTCTGCACGTTACGTGGTGAACTTGAACTTGAGTGTAAAGGCAGATTAAAGTTTTGATGCTCGTCGTCGTCGTCGTACCTGCAGTAACTTTACCTGTGCAGATCCTCAGGAGCAGCTCAGCGGCCCTGGAAACACTCACACCGATTGGCTGACGCTCAACGTCGGAGGACGCTGCTTCACGACCACGAGGTGAACGCGACCGTCGGTCTTTGTAACATCGGGGACGGAGGCCTGTGAGGGTCCTGGATTGTAAACTGTGTGTTTCGGTGTTTCCTCAGGAGTACTCTGGTCAGCAAAGAGCCGGAGAGCATGCTGGCCCACATGTTCAGGGAGAAAGGTGAGCTCACCTGATGAACACGAGAAGTCCTGCAGATGCTGAAGCATCATGGTCAGCGTCAACATCTGCATATATATATATATATATATATATATATATATATATATGTATGTGTGTATATATATATATATACACACACATACACATTGTACTATATGTAATATATATAGTACAATGTGTATATATAATATATATAGTACAATGTGTATACATAATATATATAGTACAATGTGTATATATAATATATATAGTACAATGTGTATACATAATATATAGTACAATGTGTATATATAATATATATAGTACAATGTGTATATATAATATATATAGTACAATGTGTATATAATATATATAGTACAATGTGTATACATAATATATATAGTACAATGTGTATATATAATATATATAGTACAATGTGTATACATAATATATATAGTACAATGTGTATATATAATATATAGTACAATGTGTATATATAATATATATAGTACAATGTGTATACATAATATATATAGTACAATGTGTATGTATATATATATATATATATATATATACACACATTGTACTATATATAATATATATAGTACAATGTGTGTATGTATGTGTGTATATGTGTGTGTGTATATATATACACACACACATTGTACTATAAGTAATATATATAGTACAATGTCTATATATATATAATATATATAGTACAATGTCTATATATAATATACAGTGTATAGTACATTGTACTATATATATATATAATATAGTACAATGTATATATATATAATACTGACGGGAACAAGGTTCATTTAGTTTGTGTCCGAGTCGTGTTTTTGACAACCTACAAGAAACAAATGAATAAGTAAAGTAAAAGTACTAACAAGACTGTAAAAATACTTAGTTACAAGCAAAAGTAGCAATACAAATTACAAGTAGAAGTACTTTAAGTAAGAGTAAAGTAAAAAAGTAAAAGTACTCAGATACAAGTAGTGTTACTAACACGACTGTAAAAACATTCCATTACAAGTAAAGGTACACTGTTAAAAGTAAAAGAAGTAGAAGTACTAATAAAAATATTATGTTACAACCAAAAGTACTAACAAGACTGTAAAAACATTCTGTTACAAGTAGAACTACTAATGCAACATTATTAATATTCTGTTACAAGTAATAGTACTAATACAACACTATAAATACTCAGTTACAGGTCAAATTACTAACAAGACTGTAAAAACATTCTGTTACAAGTAAAGGTAGAAGTACAAGTTAAAGTAATAGTACTGTAGAACTAATGCCGCTCTGTAAAATCACTCTGGTCGTGTTTCTGGCTAATTTAAAGTGAAAAGTCGCCGTGACCCGGTAAGTCCTCCAAACCGACTCTTCGGCGCACTTCCTCCAGGAAACCAGCTGACGATGATCATGTGACGTGATTCCGATACCTGAACCTAATGTGTGTGTAGATTCCCACAGCGGGGTTGTAGGTCGTGACTTTGGAAACTTTCATGAAGGAAATAATCGATGAAATCGAAAAGTCCGATCTCCCCACCGACTCTTCGGCGTACTCCCTCCCGTGTGTCGGAGTGTGGATATGGGCCGTGTTTCTTTGACACAGTAAATCTGTATCTGACCTCACAGAGTTTTTCTCGTCTGCTGTTTACTTCCATCAGATGTTTGGGGAAACAAGCAGGACTCTCAGGGGGCCTACCTGATAGATCGCAGTCCAGACTACTTTGAGCCCATTCTGAACTACCTGAGACACGGACAGCTGATCATCAACGAGGGCATCAACCCTCTGGGTAAGACGGACGTGACCTCGTCGTCCAGCACGTCCAGCTTCAGTGTCTCTGAACATCGCTCTGTCCTCTGCAGGTGTTCTGGAGGAGGCTCGATTCTTCGGGATTGAACAACTCGCAGAGCAGCTGGAGACCCTTATAAAGGTGTGTGTGTGTGTGTGTGTGTGTGTGTGTGTGTGTGTTTTCAGTGCCACAGGTTTGACCTCCACATGTGTGTGTGTGTGTTGTGTTCAGGCCTCTCAGCCGCCTGATGACCACTCACCTCTGAGCCGCAAAGAGTTTATTCGATTCCTGTTGGCCACGACGACCAAGTCAGAGCTGCGGTGTCAGGTAGATCCGACAGTACGGCTTTATGTACTCGAGTATTTGTTCTGATTACATTGCTGATGATCAGAAACTAGTCGAGTCGACAGCTAACAGACTGAGCTAACATGAGCTAACAGCAGCTAACATGAGCTAACAGGCTGAACTAACAGCAGCTAACATGAGCTAACATGAGCTAACAGACTGAGCTAACATGAGCTAACAGACTGAGCTAACATGAGCTAACAGCAGCTAACATGAGCTAACAGACTGAGCTAACAGCAGCTAACATGAGCTAACATGAGCTAACAGACTGAGCTAACAGACTGAGCTAACAGCAGCTAACATGAGCTAACAGCAGCTAACAAACTGAGTAAACAGCAGCTAACAGACTGAACTAACATGAGCTAACAGCAGCTAACATGAGCTAACAAACTGAGCTAACAGCGGCTAACAGACTGAGCTAACAGCAGCTAACAGACTGAGCTAACATGAGCTAACAGCAGCTAACAGACTGAGCTAACATGAGCTAACAGCAGCTAACAGACTGAGCTAACATGAGCTAACAGAAGCTAACAGACTGAGCTAACATGAGCTAACAGCAGCTAACAGACTGAGCTAACATGAGCTAACAGCAGCTAACAAACTGAGCTAACAGCAGCTAACAGACTGAGCTAACATGAGCTAACAGCAGCTAACAGACTGAGCTAACATGAGCTAACAGCAGCTACAGCTGTCAGCAGTTTACTTCACTGTCCATCATAAACTCTGTAAATCACAGAGAGTTGAGGAGGAGCAGCCGGAGGACATCAGAGTACAGGGACAGTTAAAATTACGTGTTTCAATTAAAAGCCTTGTTCTGTTGTTATAAGACTTTTATGTGAAACATTGAAGGAACTGTCTCTCTCGGGACAACGTCGTGACCATCGTTTGTTCGTCTGTTTGTCTGTCAGGGTCTGAACTTTAACGGCGCGGATCTGTCGCGTCTGGATCTGCGCTACATCAACTTCAAGATGGCCAACCTGAGAGGAGCCAACCTGACCCACGCCAACCTGAGTGGGGCCAACCTGGAGAGAGCGGACCTGTCCATGGCCTGCCTCGATGTGAGCGCCACACACGTTTAGGATTGAACCCATGACTTTAAACGAGTCACATGTTCACGTCGTGTGTGTGGTGTGTGTGTGTGTGTGTGTGTGTGTGTGTGTGTGTGTGTTGTGTGTGTGTCAGGCAGCCAACCTGCAGGGTGTGAAGATGCTCTGCACGAACGCTGAAGGAGCTTCGCTGAGAGGCTGCAACTTTGAAGATCCTGCTGGAATCAAAGCCAACCTGGAGGGTAAAGCAGCCACACACCTGCTTCAGACACACCTGAGCAGGTGAAGTGTGTCAAAACTCATGTGTGTGTGTGTGTGTGTTTGTGTGTGTGTGCAGGAGCCAACCTGAAGGGCGTGGACATGGAGGGAAGTCAGATGACGGGGATCAACTTGAGGGTCGCCACACTGAAAAACGCCAAACTGAAGAACTGCAACCTGAGAGGGGCCACGCTGGCAGGGACGGACCTGGAGGTGAGAACACACACACACACACACACACACACACACACACACACACACACACACACACACACACACACCTTCCATAGATATGAACCTGTGATGCATTCGTGTGTCGTGTGTCTTTCTCAGAACTGTGACCTGTCAGGATGTGACCTTCAGGAGGCGAACCTGAGAGGCTCCAATGTGAAGGGGGCCATCTTCGAGGAGATGCTGACCCCTCTGCACATGTCTCAGAGTGTGCGGTGAAACAACATGCACTCCACACGCGTGTTTCATGATCAGTGCATCACGAGAGAACCTCACATGTTTTTTTGTTTGTTTGTGAGAAGCTGGAACCAAAGAGGATAAATGACAATTCATTCAAACCGGCGTCTCCCGTCATCTCACGACCCCTCAGATCTAATCCGACGACCCTTTGGAGGGCCTGGCCCCTCAGGTTGGGAACCAGAGTTAGGTGAAGCAACTATATGTAACTGCAGTCCAAATTCTCAAAGTGAAGCTGTGAAGCCAGATCACGGTCGGATATTTAAAGAAAAGGTCATGAGGAGTGAGGAGACGCCGTACTTGATGTTTTTAAATATCTGGTTGTGAATGACGAACTGTGGGACGGCGTCACGGAGATAATAAAGGAGGCAACGCGTTCTTTGAGGGAAGTAAAGCAGCTTCTCGTTCTGAGACGTTTCCTCGTGTCTGACCTCCAAACTATCTGTTGGATGAAGTTCAAACTTAAAAAATCACGGCCCGTTTTTCCCGCGAGCATCTCGTTTCTTACCTGTGGATCATGAAACACGCGTCTGTCCGGTGCCAAACTTCTGCTCTGAACCAAACACCACCGAGTGTCGACGCTTTGAGCCGCTTCGACTTTCTGCACTTTTCTTTCCCTCCGTCGCCGACAGAAGTAGCTTCACCTCCACTTCCTTTTCTTTCTTTCTTTCTTTTTGGACTCAGAATGTTTGTGTAGGTTCGTCAGCGGCAGGATTGTGAATGTAGTTTTGGATTGTTTGTCATCTTCATGAAGCCTTTTGAGCAGATTCGAGATGTAGTGCTGCGTTCTTCTTACACTGAATGTTCCGTCAAACCTCTGAGACTCGATGTGACGACACTTTGACTTCGTGTGCGGCTCATGTGAATTCCAGGTGTTTAGTCTTTGTGTGACTCGTCGTGTTACCTCTGATGTTGCTCCCGCACGTCGTCTCACTTATCTTGTGACTGTAACAAACGTGAGTTAGGAGTCCGTTAAAATGACGCTGGTGTGTCGGAGCTTTGTGGTTTCTTCTTCGTGACGTTTGCGTCTCACCGTGCTAACGGGAGCGCGTGCAGTTCTACTGAGCGGTGGTGGATGTATTCATGATGTGAGGCATGGAAACATGAAACCACCGAGGTGCTAAACCTGAAGCGTCTGTTCTGCTGTCTGTGACGTTATTTTATGACCTTTAATAAACGTTTTTCTTCAAACTTTCTGCTCTCTGTGTCTTTACATTCTGCTGTACTGTAAGACGAGAAAAAAAAGACTGTGTTCATGTTTGTTTATTCACCGTGTAAACCTTCAGTCTGTTCACACATCCCATCAGTAAAGTCTGTTCAGTGACTCTTGTTCAGTGAGTTCATGTACAGATTCACTTCATCCTCACAATCAGTTTGTCTGAGCAGAACCTCACACAGGTACAAGAAAAGAATGGATCATCTCCTTATTGATTATTTGATTATAGCTCATAGTTCCTCATCTGTACATTGATTTAAACAACATGTGATCTGACAAACAAACCAATGGAAATGTAATTCTAGATTTCTTTACTAAATCTCTAGGACAGAGGAAGGTGTGCTGCTTTCTGTCTTCAGACTCAGGCAGTGGAAGAGAAACAACAACATACAAACACATCAATGAATGACAAGTTTAAAGTCCATGGAAAGTCAGAATAAATGTTCTGAGTTTGTCAGACTAAAGAAAAACCTGTTATGAACCACCCAGTCAAATTTGAATGATTAAAAATATCAACAAGTTTAAGAAATCAGGTGTTAAAATCAGGTAAAGATGAATTCTCAGCTCCAGGACTGTGGGGGCGTGTCCTCTGGATGCTCTGAAGCCACGCCCACTTGTGGGAGCAGTCGAGCGGCCATTTTGAAGCGACTGAAACGTGTCAGATGAGTTCAGGAAATGAACACGACTGACTTTAAAACACTGAGATGAATTTATCTCTCTGCTCAGGGTGGCCTCAGCGTGTCATCGAGCCGCCCTTTAAGGACCGCCCACAAAATCCTGAGACTGAAAACTGTTTGAACCTCTGACTCCACATTTCACTGATACATCGTTCAAAGTCTTTTTACATGTTTTCAGAAACTATTCTTCAACATATTTATTGTGTTTTGAAAGAATTTCCTTTGTACGGACTTTAAGATTTAAAACATAATTTAACTCACTGTCCCTTCAACGACTTCTGTCTATTTCACTTTAATAAACTCAGCAGATGCCAAAAGAACATGAAGTCCAGCATAGAGAGGCTGAGTGAACGTGGTCTGGACTCTGTGGAGGAGAGTCATGGTTTCAGAGACGCTGTAGAAGGACAGAATACCTGCACTGTGATCCAGGTACACTCCAACTCTGGAGGACCGAGGACCTGAGACTGGAGTTTGGATGTTATTGTACCAAAAGCTATAAATGTTTTTCTCACAATATATAACGACCAAGATTTGGCATTGTGCCCAAATACACATTCACCTGATCTCCTTGCTCTGCTGATGTTCTTGTATGTGACTGCTACATGAACGACTAACCCTCTCCTCTCTCCACCTCCCAGTAACAACGTCCAGTCAGACTCTCTGTGCTCAGGACCTGACAACATGAAGTGAATCTGTCTGGGTGACTAGAAAAAGACTGACGTTGACTCTTAAATGTCACTTTTCTGTTCTCCTCAGATAATAACAGCTCTGTGTTTGCTGTGTTTGGATCCAGTGTGAGTTCACGTGAATATTTTAAGAACTCAGCTCTGGTCTTGGGCTCTGGTTCTGGTCCTGACAGTGAAACATGGACTTCAGTGTCTGTCAGTGAGATGTTTGTCCGTTGGTCCCTCAGAACGTCCTGTAGTTTATCTCTGAGCTCTGACACAGCAGCTGTCACATCCTCAAAGTCCCTCAGAGGACGGATATTGATGCTGGATGAGTCTGTAGATTGGCTGAGTGGTGACAGTGAGGGGTAGTTGTGTAGAAACTGGTTGTGGTCCTCTGTGTGTGAGAGCTGCTCCAGCTCAGCGTCTTTCCTCTTCAGCTCAGTGATCTCCTGCTCCAGCTTCTCCTGAAGATCTTTGACTCGACTCACTTCAGTTTCCTGCTGGGATCTGACCTGCTGCTTCACATCAGACCTTCTTTTCTCCATGAGACGGATCAGCTCAGTGAAGATCTTCTCACTGTCCTCCACTGCTTTATCAGCAGAGCCATTGATAGCCTCCACCTCCTGTTGGAGCTCCTTCACATCTTTCTCTCTGTCCTGGATTCTCTGCTGGATGTTTAGTCGACTCACCTCGAGCTCTCTCTGCCTCTCAGTCCTTTCTGCTGCAGCTGAGACTGTGTCGTGGCCTTTATGTTCATCCACAGAGCAGAGATAACAGATACACTGCTGATCAGTACGGCAGAACATCTTCATCACCTCATCATGACGAGAGCAGATGTTCTCCTGGAGCTTCTTGGAGGGCTCCACCAGCTTGTGTTTCTTTAATGGAGCTGCATCATGATGAGGCTGGAGGTGTTTCTCACAGTAAGAGGCCAGACAGACCAGACAGGACTTCAGAGCTTTCAGTTTTCTCCCAGTGCAGACATCACAGGCCACATCTTCAGGTCCAGCATAGCAGTGATCAGCAGGAGCAGCTTGGAGTCCAGTCTTCTTCAGTTCCTCCACTAAAGCTGCTAACATGGTGCTTTTCTTCAGGACAGGCCTCGGTGTGAAGGTCTGCCTACACTGAGGGCAGCTGTGGATTCTCTTCTCATCCTCTCCATCCCAGTGGCTTTTGATACAGTTCATGCAGTAGCTGTGTCCACAGGGAATAGTCACCGGATCCTTCAGTAGATCCAGACAGATCGGACAAGAGAAGGTTTCCCGGTCCAGTTTATTTCCTTGCTGCGCCATTTCTCCTCTCCGCGTCGACGACTGTCTGAGTTTGACTTCCTGAGAAATGAAACTAGTTTGAGCTCTGATCTCAACAACATGCGGCCTGTCAGCTGACACGTCAGCACATGTTGGCTCCACCCATCTTCAAACTGTAGATCTGAGGGGGAGGGAACAAGGAAACATGAGCAGAGAGGAGCTGGCTGTGTTTGAGGATGTTTGAGGACACAGGATTGCACAATGTCGTGCAGTTGTAGCCCTCTGCACTCAGACTGCAGTGGGCGTACCTCCCAGCTCCATGCCAACACCAGTCTGTAGATACTTCATACCTCACTGTGGCTCCTTGATTTCTCTATACATATATGCATATGTACAATAACAGAATAAATAATCTCCTTATTGACTGTTAGTGAGTATAGCGCATAGTCCCTATAATTTGTACATTGATTTAAACAACATTTGATCTGACAAACAAACCAATGTCACATCAGTTTAAAGTCAGAATAATGAGTTCTAAGTTTGTCAGACTAAAGAAGAAAGTTTTATGAACCATCCAGCCAAATGAATGAATGATTAAAAATATCAACAAGTTTAAGAAAACAGGTAAAAATGATTTCTCGGCTCCAGGACTGTGGGGGCGTGTCCTCTGAAACGTGTCGGATGAGTTCAGAAAAAGAACATGACCGACTCTGAAACACTCTGAGATGAATTCATCTCTGTCTCTCTGCTCAGGGTGGCCTCAGCGTGTCATCGAGCCGCCCTTTAAGGACCGCCCACAAAATCCTGAGACTGAAAAACTGTTTGAACCTCTGACTCCACATTTCACTGACACATCGTTTAAAGTCTTTTTACATGTTTTCAGCAACATATTTACTGTGTTTTAAAAATCTCAGAATTGTTTGGTTATAAACCTGATTCTGGTTCATTCGGTTGGAAAACATTTAAAGCAGGGTGAAGTTTGCTGGATGTTGTATCCTGATGATCCAGCAGGGTTCAGTGTTGTCTAAGTGTAAGTGACCGAGAGCAAGAGCTTCAGGAACGTGTTTGCTGAAATATGGAAGTGCTACATTTAAACCGAGTAACTCAAAAAAATATCTTTTATTTCCTGAAACAGCTGCTCGTTAATCAGAATCTACTGGGGACTGTTTTCTTTTTGTGATATGTGCGTGTGTTTAGTATTAAAGAGGGATGTAGATGATGTAACATGACAGGGCACAAAGACCATTCACACTTATGGCCAATCAAGAGTCACCAATTAACCTGTTACGTGCACGTCTTTGGGCTGTGGGAGGAAGTGGGAGAACCTGGAGAGAACCCAGGCAGCCTCATTATAATAACACTGTAATATATTAACACTGTCATCATCATCGTTATATGCAATGCATTGTATCAAATAACATTATGGGCCAACCATTCCCATCATTGATTACTGACTGATACAGCCTTGTGATACTGTGTGTTCCTATGAACGGAGGAATGTGGTGTTCCACATGGATCAGCACCTGGACCGTGTCCGTTTGGTCACGTCTTCTATAAATATAACACAGAACATTTCTATGCGTCTTTCTCTAACTGTTGATGTTGAACGGTAGCAGAACCAAAAATGCAAACACAAGCCAGAGATCAACCGTGTTTAGTAGAATGAAGCCGTCGTAGTGAATATAAAGTCGCTTCTCCACTGGCTGGTACCAGCTCGACTCGGTTCGACTCTACTCGGCTTTTTTGCTTTTCCACTACTAAAACCTGGTACCTGGTACCAGGTACCATTTCTAGTACCACCTTTGCCGAGGTTCCAAACGGGCTGAGCCGATACTAAATGGTGACGTAGTCATTATTGCCAAGTGTCGCTTCCGAGTCACTCCCTCACACGATAAAACGACCTCCCAAACTCTTCGTCTTTTTTCTGCGGTCCGCCGCCTTGCTGCTTTCAGCCTTGCTCGATAAGCCACTTGCCGTTGAAATGTGGCAAACAGCCAAAGGCCAAGAATCAGAAATATAATACTTTCGTCCATCTTTCTCTTAAACATATAAACATCTAGTGCTCTCCTCTCTGCGCGCGCGTTAAAGTCAGATACTTCCTGTGTGTGTGTTCTGGTCACCATAGCAACTGGTACCTCAACTATTTTGTAGTGGAGAACGGTAGCTCCCAAACCAAACCGTGTCGAGTCGAGTAGAGTCGAACCGAGTCAAGCTGGTACCAGCCAGTGGAGAAGCGCCATGATAAACGAATGTTTTAGATTTATATCTTGGTGGTCAGATGTTGCAGTGGGGCGAAGAAGAACTGTACTGAGATGAAATCAGCAGAGAACATGATTTTAGAGTGAAGTCAGTAATTTGGTTTTGAAGACCTCGTTACATTGTTCTTAGCACATTTCCTGTCACAGGGTTTAAATCTGTTCACGTTACGTTTGCTTGAGAGCACTCGTCCTCCTTCCTTCATGTTTCATGTATTTGGCAACTTTTTTTTAAAGTTTTGCAGTAAGTTTGAAATAAACCTGTAGAGTAGTTGAAGCCTACACATAAAGATTGTTCCACCGGTTTTTCTTTTACAGTCAGGAAGGAACATGAACCTGACAACAGAGTAAACACTGAAGCTCTGCAGGTAAACAAACATGGAACAACCAGCAGCTGCTGCAGACGACGGAGGGAAAACCAGAGCTAACCTCAGGTGAACGTGTTTGTTTACAGGTGCGTCTTCCTCTGCGACAGGTCATCGGATGCTGAGTCAGTCACAAATATTCCATCCGAGCGTCTCATGACACTTTCCGTCCACAGCAGGTCTAGACTGAACTCTTGCTCATGAGCAGAACCGAGACCAAACACAATCTTAGAAGTCAAGATTCAAGATGCTTTATTGTCAAGACTGCAAATGTACAAGACATACACAGAATTGAAATTGCGTTTCTCTCTGTCCGAACATATGTAAAATAAAATAAAATAAATAAATATGAAATAAAAATAAAAATATAAAAAATAAAGATAAAAATAAAATAAAAAGTAAAAATATACAAATAAAAATAAAAATATATACATACATGCAATATATATATACAATATATACAAGCAGTCTTTTGACTGAGTCTGCTGACAGTGAACACCAACTGACCAAGATCGGAAAAGACCAGGTCCAACTTGAGTTTCCATGTCCAGTCGGCTCAACAGTCCGAATGTGTGTCTCCGTCTTCAGGTTTGTGTATTTTCTGAGTTCCTCCATAAAGACCCTTCTGTCCCAGCCTTCTGCAAACACCACACATCTGAAACCCCACAGCGTTACTGACCACAGTGTGATGCATGCTCGGTCCTATAAGGTGTGCAGAGACCAGCCGCCTCAACATAAACACGTCCAGCCCACAGTCATGCATTTTTCTTCCGGAGCCAAGAACCCAGTATAGTCTGACCAAATGTGAAGTGAAGCAACACAGAAAATACACCCACCAGTTTCCTATAACACACAGTGAGCAAAGCAAAGCAGTGTTGTGTTTGGCAGCTGTCAGGATGGTTTGTACCAGCCAGGCCGCGACACAGCTGATATTGGTTAAATGAAAAACCACGATGTGATATGGATCCAAGCTGCAAAATATGACATCAGTGAACATCGGAGTCAAATTCTACACGTGATGTTTGCACTTAAAGTCTCCGTGAAACAGGAAGCAGAGTTCTGTTCACTCATTTTAAAGATGGTCAGACGGGGACGGACTAGTGCTACGACCTGGTGTCAGCATCCACCAGGACCGAACACACCGACCTGGCCTTTGCCTGGTCTGGATCCTTGCGTCTCGGGCTGATATTGTCAATAAAATCTGATCCAGTTTAAATAAAGTTCTGTAGTTTTGTACAGTAATCCGTGAGGCCCGGGCATTTAACTTTCTGGCAAACACTTTGTTTTGTGGCTGTGGTTTTCAGATGTGTATTGAACTATGATTGGTCCACTTGTTGCTTTGTAACCGCAAACCACCAATCAAGACCCTCCACCCACAGCCTCATTTCCTCACGTAAACACGGCACCACATTCTGCCGTGACTGTCGGAGGAAAGAGGACGCAGCTCCATCACGTAGAGAGCTCACCTGTTTACATGTTCCCGTGTTTACACTGTGCACATAAATGACCCGCAGATGTTACCGGAGCTGCAGCCAAATCCCCGTCAGCGAAGGATGCAAACAAGATGCTGGAGGGTTGGGGGGGCAAGGTCCGGAGATGGAGGTCTGGCCCAAAGCCCATTGTGGCGTTTTCTATCAACACCACAGAGGAGAAAAGTGCAGCCACTTAAAGTCTGCTGATACCTACACTTTTTCTATTGTAACAAATCAGAGCCTGATGTACCATCTTCCTCTCAACGCTCAGTCACTTCATCAACATGCACGTCCACAGTTTATTCACACGCCGTCCTGCTGCAGCAAAAACTCACAAATATGAATAAATCCACTTTGATAGTTCCCCAAATAACAAAATAACACAAACAATGTGAAGGACAGACTCCCTCCAAGTGATTCAGTCACATCATGTTTGATATGTAAAGAGCGTGAAAGTCACAGATCCGGTCGTTCTCGTGAAGACTTCTAAGATTGTGTTTGGTCTCGGTTCTGCTCATGAGCAAGTCCAGTCTAGACCTGCTGTGGACGGAAAGTGTCATGAGACGCTCGGATGGAATATTTGTGACTGACATCAGCATCCGATGACCTGTAGAGGAAGACGCACCTGTAAACAAACACAAAGTCCAGGTTTTAGACAGTCTGCGGTCCAGTCCTGCATCGATCAGGATAGACTCGATCTGCCTCAGACAACTTTCTGATTTGTTCTCCGGGCGGTCTCGTGGTTCCTCTGCAGAGTCTTTCCAGAAAACTCTCAGCTGCTCTGAACAACCAGTGACGACGCTTCAAGAGGAAAATTAAATGTTAATAACTTTATTCTGAGTGTTTTTACAGTTATATTCTTATTGTGGATGTGTGTGTGTGTGTGTGGTGTGGTGTGTGTGTGTGTGTGTGTGTGTGAGCGTGTGTGTGTGTGTGTGTGTGTGTGTGTGTGTGGTGTGTGTGTGTGTGTGTGTGTGTGTGTGTGGTGTGGTGTGGATGTGGCTTTCTGAGCTCAATGAGGAAACATTTTCTTCAGGCCAAATAAAGCTGCCCATGTAAACTCCACATTCCTGAGTTTGCGGTGTTTCTGTCTCAGACTCTCTTTCTTTATTTGATGGAGGGAGGAGGCTGCGTGTGTGTTTGGCTGCTGAGGATCTGCACAGGACTGACATCAAGCTTCACACTGTCAGACTCTGTCTGCTGTTGGAGGACTGGGTCTTCAAATGATTTCACATCAGTGTAATTAAAGCGTTGATCAGTAACTCCTCCAACTGTTGGCAGCTAATGTGGAAACTAAGTGTTCAAGTACAGATTTAAACCCACAAGCTCAAATTTATATTTTTATTTATTTACTGTTTGAGGAGCTCCAACACTGATGCATCAGATACTTTAATGCAACATCATGTAATTAATAAACCCTGTTGACCCACTCTGACCTGTGATCAGGTGACCCACTCTGACCTGTGATCAGGTGACCCACTCTGACCTGTGATCAGGTGACCCACATCAGGTGACCCACTCTGACCTGTGATCAGGTGACCCACTCTGACCTGTGATCAGGTGACCCACATCAGGTGACCCACTCTGACCTGTGATCAGGTGACCCACTCTGACCTGTGATCAGGTGAACGGTGTCTCTGTCATTCGTACGTCTGTTCTCACACTATGTAACTTTGGGCTCCGGGTCGGGAGAAGTACGTAACGCTTTACGGCACTAAGTCACACAGCAGCAACTATTTCACTGATTCTGGTGAAACTGGATCATATTTTATGGAGGAAATGTTTTCTGGTTTTCCCTCTGATGTCCTCCGGCTGCTCCGCCTCAACTCTCTGTGATTTACAGAGTTTATGATGGACAGTGAAGTAAACTGCTGACAGCTGTAGCTGCTGTTAGCTCATGTTAGCTCAGTCTGTTAGCTGCTGTTAGCTCATGTTAGCTCAGTCTGTTAGCTGCTGTTAGCTCATGTTAGCTCAGTCTGTTAGCTGCTGTTAGCTCATGTTAGCTCAGTCTGTTAGCTGCTGTTAGCTCATGTTAGTTCAGTCTGTTAGCTGCTGTTAGCTCATGTTAGCTCAGTCTGTTAGCTGCTGTTAGCTCATGTTAGTTCAGTCTGTTAGCTGCTGGTAACTCATGTTAGCTCAGTCTGTTAGCTCATGTTAGTTCAGTCTGTTAGCTGCTGTTAGCTCATGTTAGCTCAGTCTGTTAGCTGCTGTTAGCTCATGTTAGCTCAGTTTGTTAGCTGCTGTTAGCTGCTGTTAGCACAGTCTGTTAGCCTCTGTTATCCCATGTTAGCTCAGTTTGTTAGCTCAGTCTGTTAGCTGCTGTTAGCTGCTGTTAGCTCAGTTTGTTAGCTCAGTCTGTTAGCTGCTGTTAGCTCATGTTAGCTCTGTTTGTTAGCTGCTGTTAGCTCATGTTAGCTCAGTCTGTTAGCTCATGTTAGCTCAGTCTGTTAGCTGCTGTTAGCTCATGTTAGCTCAGTCTGTTAGCTGCTGTTAGCTCATGTTAGCTCAGTCTGTTAGCTGGGGGAAATGCTGACAGGGAGTGGAGCCAGTGTCGTGCCAGAACTGGAGCTGGGCTGCTGGACTAGTCACTGATATCAGCTGCTGCAGGTTCTGGTTGGTGATTGGCTGTTTGATCAGAAGTAATGTAATCAGAGTAAATACTCGAGTACAGCTGAACAGTTATCTACGTAATGTCTCTTTAGCTGCATCTGGATACTCTTGTACTTTTACCAGCAGTCCGTAGATCTGTGTTCTGCCTGTCAGAGTGTCAGAAGACGTTAGGATGGAAACATTTACACGGAGTCTTCGTCCCACCCAGAAAACCACCAAAACCTCCAACCAGCTCCACAACAATCTCCCCGCGGCTGCAGCCTCTGTGACCTCGGGTAGACGGGTGGAGGGAGGTGGAGGTGCTGATCCAAACTCCTGGAAAGAAGCACACACACAAACACGTGTTGACGATGAGTTACAGGCGTGTGCGCCATAAAACAGACCACACAGGACGCCATCGCGGTATCTGACTCTCTCTGCTTGATTGGAAGCCGCCCTGTTCATGCACACTGTCTGTCACACACATGCAGCGCTGCAGTGCTTCATCATGTCGCCCAGCCCTGAAGCAGGACTCTGTCATTAGAACATCTCGACTAAATTACACACTCAGCTCCTCGCTGAGCCTCAGAAAGACTCGAGGAACGTCCTCGTTCAGCAGGGAGGACGTGAGGGGAGTGGACTGGACCCAGAACCCGCCGTCTGATGTGGCTCTAACTCCGAGGTCACTTCAGCTCCAATTTGCATAAATGCTTTTTGGGCTGAAGAGAACCTGGAGGAAATCCCAAAACACTGCAGAGCTTTGCTACTCAGCATTCATCGAGAGGTCTCGAAAGCAAAACAAACGGACATGAACAGTGCAGGCTGCCGTCTTGATAACAAGCACAACGCATATGAATTGCCACATTGTCGTACTCCCGAGGGATTCGAACCCTCGACCTCTGTATCTGTAGAGGAACAGACTTGGCATTAGACACACCTTCTCACAGGTTCAGGTGACGACTGCACCTGCTGCAGACGCTCACATCA
The DNA here is from genome assembly GCA_004119915.2 of Collichthys lucidus. Lineage (NCBI taxonomy): Eukaryota > Metazoa > Chordata > Actinopteri > Sciaenidae > Collichthys > Collichthys lucidus. The sequence continues at coordinate 32,929,891 of CM014093.1, forward strand.
TCGTGCAGGTTTCAGGTGTGTCTGTGTGCATGTTGGTCACGTCTGCATGAAGACTTGCAGATACAGATTTTAACTCCGTGTCCCTGAGCTCACCTGGTAGACCACCTGCCTTGTTCATGAGAGGACGGGGTTCGATTCTGACCTGAAGTCCTTTGCTGCAGGTCGTCCAAGTCTTTGACTCGTCAGTGTTCTGTAGTTTCTGTGTTTTGGACCATAAAGACAGTGAAACCAGCGGGGGACAGTCTGCTTTGTCTCCTGGACTCAGTTCAGAGTCTCATCAGCAGATCCGGTCACAGGAAGTTAGGAAATACTGCAGCATGTGAGGGATGCAGTTAGCTTAGCTTAGCATAAAGACTGGAAGCAGGGGGAAACTGCTAGCCTAGCCAGCAGCACAGAGCGTCCAGTTTTAGACTCTCTCTGGAAAAACCAGGTCTCTTTAAAGTCAAAGTCAACATTCTCATTGGTCGACATACAGCTGCTAATGGTTATTATTATTCCAACCGTTCCAACATGTGCCGCTGTCCACAAACACGAGGATGTGGGTTTGAGTCCCGCTGCAGTCTTTTATTTTGTCTTTCTGTTTTTCTGCACCTGTTACTGAGAACATGGCCGGAGAGGTGAAGGCAGCTGCGTGTGCACTCGTGATGTTCAAACACCAGGTTTGTGTTGGAGAGCTCGTTCAGGTGCTCTGCGAGGTGTTCATAGGACTGAACCTGAGTCCACGATCAGCTCCTGCAGACGGTGAAATCGTGCAGCAGTCCTCCTGCGAGCTGCATCTTTACTCGTTCATCTAGTGAGTTTGTGTAGATCTGCATGAACGTGATCAGCAGAGGACGTGTACTCTGGAGGAGCATGGAGCAGATGTCTCTCCGAGTCGGTGAGCCACAGCAGCAGCCCCAGCCCCAGCCCAGCACTAACTACTGACCCTGTTAAACCACAAAATAGTCAGACCAGTCTGGATCCACCCAAACCTGGAGCCGGAGCCAAACCCCAGACTCTGGACAGACCAAGACCGGAGAGAAGCGGAGCAGAGCCAGGACGTGCCAGGCCAATAAAAAAAACACGTTCCTCATCACCAAACTCGACTCAAGACTTCAGCTGCAAACACAGGTGCTGTTCTCATCAGGTTCCTCCAACCGACAAACAACCGACAAGCAGACGCTTCTTCACAGCAAGAGAACAAACAAGAGAACAAACAAGAACAAACAAGAACAAACAAGAACAAACAAGAGAACAAACAAGAGAACAAACAAGAACAAACAAGAACAAACAAGAGAACAAACAAGAGAACAAACAAGAACAAACAAGAGAACAAACAAGAACAAACAAGAACAAACAAGAGAACAAACAAGAACAAACAAGAGAACAAACAAGAGAACAAACAAGAACAAACAAGAGAACAAACAAAGAACAAACAAGAACAAACAAGAAACAAACAGAGAACAAACAAGAACAAACAAGAACAAACAAGAGAACAAACAAGAGAACAAACAAGAGAACAAACAAGAGAACAAACGAGAACAAACGAGAACAAACGAGAACAAACGAGAGAACAAACGAGAACAAACGAGAACAAACGAGAACAAACGAGAACAAACAAGAACAAACAAGAACAAACAAGAACAAACGAGAACAAACAAGAACAAACAAGAACAAACAAGAACAAACAAGAGAACAAACAAGAGAACAAACAAGAACAAACAAGAGAACAAACAAGAGAACAAACAAGAACAAACAAGAGAACAAACAAGAGAACAAACAAGAACAAACAAGAGAACAAACAAGAGAACAAACAAGAACAAACAAGAGAACAAACAAGAACAAACAAGAAACAAAAGAACAAACAAGACAAACACAAACAAACGAGAACAAACGAGAACAAACAGAACAAACAAGAACAAACAAGAAACAAACAGAGAACAAACAAGAACAAAAAGAACAAAAAAGAACAAACAAGAGAACAACAAGAACAAACAAGAGAAACAAACAGAGAACAAAGAACAACAAACAAGAACAAACAAGAGAACAAACAGAGAACAAACAAGAGAACAAACAAGAACAAAAAAGAACAAAAAAAAAGAACAAACAGAGAACAAACAAGAGAACAAACAAGAGAACAAACAAGAGAACAAACAAGAACAAAAAAGAACAAACAAGAGAACAAACAAGAGAACAAACAAGAGAACAAACAAGAGAACAAACAAGAGAACAAACAAGAGAACAAACAAGAGAACAAACAAGAGAACAAACAAGAACAAACAAGAACAAACAAGAGAACAAACAAGAGAACAAACAAGAGAACAAACAAGAACAAAAAAGAACAAAAAAGAACAAACAAGAGAACAAACAAGAGAACAAACAAGAGAACAAACAAGAGAACAAACAAGAACAAACAAGAGAACAAACAAGAGAACAAACAAGAGAACAAACAAGAGAACAAACAAGAACAAAAAAGAACAAACAAGAGAACAAACAAGAGAACAAACAAAAGAACAAACAAGAGAACAAACAAGAGAACAAACGAGAACAAACAAGAACAAACAAGAGAACAAACAAGAGAACAAACAAGAGAACAAACAAGAGAACAAACAAGAACAAACAAGAACAAACGAGAACAAACAAGAGAACAAACAAGAGAACAAACAAGAGAACAAACAAGAACAAACAAGAACAAACAAGAGAACAAACAAGAGAACAAACAAGAACAAACAAGAACAAAAAAGAACAAACAAGAGAACAAACGAGAACAAACAAAAGAACAAACAAGAGAACAAACAAGAGAACAAACGAGAACAAACAAGAGAACAAACAAGAGAACAAACAAAAGAACAAACAAGAACAAACAAGAGAACAAACAAGAACAAACAAGAGAACAAACAAGAACAAACAAGAACAAACAAGAACAAACAAGAACAAACAAGAGAACAAACAAGAAAACAAACAAGAACAAACAAGAGAACAAACAAGAGAACAAACAAGAACAAACAAGAACAAACAAGAGAACAAACAAGAACAAACAAGAACAAAACAAGAGAACAAACAAGAACAAAACAAGAGAACAAACAAGAGAACAAACAAGAACAAACAAGAGAACAAACAAGAACAAACAAGAACAAACAAGAACAAACAAGAACAAACAAGAGAACAAACAAGAGAACAAACAAGAACAAACATAAGAACAAACAAGAACAAACATAAGAACAAACAAGAACAAACATAAGAACAAACAAGAACAAACATAAGAACAAACAAGAACAAACAAGAACAAACAAGAGAACAAACATAAGAACAAACAAGAGAACAAACAAGAACAAACATAAGAACAAACAAGAACAAACATAAGAACAAACAAGAACAAACATAAGAACAAACAAGAACAAACAAGAACAAACAAGAGAACAAACAAGAACAAACAAGAACAAACAAGAACAAACAAGAACAAACAAGAGAACAAACAAGAACAAACAAGAACAAACAAGAACAAACAAGAGAACAAACAAGAACAAACAAGAACAAACAAGAGAACAAACAAGAGAACAAACAAGAACAAACAAGAACAAACAAGAACAAACAAGAACAAACAAGAACAAACAAGAACAAACAAGAGAACAAACAAGAACAAACAAGAGAACAAACAAGAACAAACAAGAACAAACAAGAACAAACAAGAACAAACAAGAGAACAAACAAGAACAAACAAGAGAACAAACAAGAACAAACAAGAACAAACAAGAGAACAAACAAGAACAAACAAGAGAACAAACAAGAACAAACAAGAACAAACAAGAGAACAAACAAGAACAAACAAGAGAACAAACAAGAACAAACAAGAGAACAAACAAGAACAAACAAGAACAAACAAGAACAAACAAGAGAACAAACAAGAACAAACAAGAACAAACAAGAGAACAAACAAGAACAAACAAGAGAACAAACAAGAACAAACAAGAACAAACAAGAGAACAAACAAGAACAAACAAGAACAAACAAGAACAAACAAGAACAAACAAGAGAACAAACAAGAACAAACAAGAACAAACAAGAACAAACATAAGAACAAACAAGAACAAACATAAGAACAAACAAGAACAAACATAAGAACAAACAAGAACAAACAAGAACAAACAAGAGAACAAACATAAGAACAAACAAGAACAAACAAGAACAAACAAGAGAACAAACAAGAGAACAAACAAGAACAAACATAAGAACAAACAAGAACAAACATAAGAACAAACAAGAACAAACATAAGAACAAACAAGAACAAACATAAGAACAAACAAGAACAAACAAGAGAACAAACAAGAACAAACAAGAACAAACAAGAACAAACAAGAGAACAAACATAAGAACAAACAAGAACAAACAAGAGAACAAACAAGAACAAACATAAGAACAAACAAGAGAACAAACAAGAACAAACATAAGAACAAACAAGAACAAACAAGAACAAACAAGAACAAACAAGAGAACAAACAAGAACAAACAAGAACAAACAAGAACAAACAAGAACAAACAAGAGAACAAACAAGAGAACAAACAAGAACAAACAAGAGAACAAACAAGAACAAACAAGAGAACAAACAAGAACAAACATAAGAACAAACAAGAGAACAAACAAGAACAAACATAAGAACAAACAAGAACAAACAAGAACAAACAAGAACAAACAAGAGAACAAACAAGAACAAACAAGAACAAACAAGAACAAACAAGAGAACAAACCCACAGAGTCAAAGTTATAAAAGACGACGAAAACAAATAAGATCCCTGCAGACTGTCTAAAACCTGGACGTAGTCTCTGTGACGTCCCCACAGACTGTCTAAAACCTGGACGTAGTCTCTGTGACGTCCCCACAGACTGTCTAAAACCTGGACGTAGTCTTCGTGACGTCTCCGCAGACTGTCTAAAACCTGGACGTAGTCTCCGTGACGTCCCCGCAGACTGTCTAAAACCTGGACGTAGTCTCAGAGACTGTGTTTCTGCTGTGAAGTCGGACATTTTATCATGGAGACTGACTCACTTCTGGAGCCAGCCTCAAGTGGACGTTAGAGGAACTGCAGTTTCTGTCTCTTCGTCTTGGATCTCTGATGTTCGCATGTGTCACAGAGCTCGTGGTTTTGTGGGAGTGGAGCAGCTTAAACTTGCTGCTGCAGTGTTTTGTAACTTTACTGGATATCAGTGTTGAGCTAAATGAAAGATCAGCGATGCACAAGTGTGTGTTTGGTCAGAGACTCACACAAAGCGCTCTCTGTGTCTGCAACACACCCAGACTCAAACACTCACAGCCATTGTTCACAGCCTGACACTCTCAAACACACATTATGCCAATCTGCCAATGAATTCACAATGGAGTCCATCTGTGTGTGTGTGTGTGTGTGTGTGTGTGTGTGTGTGTGTGTGTGTGTGTGTGTGTGTGTGTGTGTGTGTGTGTGTGTGTGTGTGTGTGTGTGTTGGGCGGTGATGTAACCAGGGTTAGTCTAAACAGCTGATTATGATCACAGGAAAGTGATACAGAGACATTCAGGAGGTTCCTGCACTCGTTTCCACTTTACAGAGACAAACACACTTTATGAAATAAATAAATTCAATTAGTCAGCAAGTCCAGCTGGAAACATGGATCTAATGTTCGGAGAAGAAGAACACAGTTACATAAAAATGAAAATGCTCACGAGTAAAAGTACAGCATTGTATATAAGTACAGCATTGTATATAAGTACAGCAATGAATATAAGTACAGCAATGTATATAAGTACAGCAGCATGTAGTCAGAGTATCAGCAGTAACAGTCCATGATGCACAGTAGCAGCACGTTCCTGCTGCAGTTAGTGACGGAATAAAATCTGTGGTAAAAATACAGCAAAGTGTTTATGAAAATACTGCAGGACAAGTACAAGTACAGCATTGTATATAAGTACAGCAGCACGTAGTTGAAGTATCAGAGTGTTGCAGCTGGGCCTGTTCGGTCAGATCAGCCTCAGTCTGGAGTACTCGAGTACTCTGTCAGTGTATTAGTACTCTGTCAGTGTATTAGTACTCTGTCAGTGTATTATTACTCTGTCAGTGTATTAGTACTCTGTCAGTGTATTATTACTCTGTCAGTGTATTTGAACTCTGTCGGTGTATTAGTACTCTGTCCGTGTATTAGTATTCTGTCAGTGTATTTGTACTCTGTCGGTGTATTAGTATTCTGTCAGTGTATTATTACTCTGTCAGTGTATTTGAACTCTGTCGGTGTATTAGTACTCTGTCCGTGTATTAGTACTCTGTCAGTGTATTTGAACTCTGTCGGTGTATTATTACTCTGTCAGTGTATTTGTACTCTGTCGGTGTATTAGTACTCTGTCAGTGTATTAGTATTCTGTCAGTGTATTAGTACTCTGTCGGTGTATTAGTACTCTGTCGGTGTATTAGTATTCTGTCAGTGTATTAGTACTCTGTCGGTGTATTAGTATTCTGTCAGTGTATACTGTCAGTGTATTAGTACTCTGTCAGTGTATTAGTACTCTGTCAGTGTATTAGTACTATGTCCGTGTATTAGTATTCTGTCAGTGTATTAGTACTCTGTCAGTGTATACTCTGTCAGTGTATTAGTACTCTGTCAGTGTATTTGAACTCTGTCGGTGTATTATTACTCTGTCAGTGTATTTGTACTCTGTCGGTGTATTAGTACTCTGTCAGTGTATTAGTATTCTGTCAGTGTATTAGTACTATGTCCGTGTATTAGTATTCTGTCAGTGTATTAGTATTCTGTCAGTGTATTAGTACTCTGTCAGTGTATTAATACTCTGTCAGTGTATTAGTACTATGTCCGTGTATTAGTATTCTGTCAGTGTATTAGTATTCTGTCAGTGTATTAGTACTCTGTCAGTGTATTAATACTCTGTCAGTGTATTAGTACTATGTCCGTGTATTAGTATTCTGTCAGTGTATTAGTACTCTGTCAGTGTATACTCTGTCAGTGTATTTGAACTCTGTCGGTGTATTATTACTCTGTCAGTGTATTTGTACTCTGTCGGTGTATTAGTACTCTGTCAGTGTATTAGTATTCTGTCAGTGTATTAGTAATCTGTCGGTGTATTAGTACTCTGTCAGTGTATTAGTACTCTGTCGGTGTATTAGTACTGTGTCGGTGTATTAGTACTCTGTCAGTGTATACTCTGTCAGTGTATTAGTACTCTGTCAGTGTATTAGTACTCTGTCGGTGTATTAGTACTCTGTCCGTGTATTAGTACTCTGTTGGTGTATTAGTACTCTGTTGGTGTATTAGTACTCTGTCCGTGTATTAGTACTCTGTTGGTGTATTAGTACTCTGTCCGTGTATTAGTACTCTGTCGGTGTATTAGTACTCTGTCCGTGTATTAGTACTCTGTTGGTGTATTAGTACTCTGTCCGTGTATTAGTACTCTGTTGGTGTATTAGTACTCTGTTGGTGTATTAGTACTCTGTCCGTGTATTAGTACTCTGTTGGTGTATTAGTACTCTGTCCGTGTATTAGTACTCTGTTGGTGTATTAGTACTCAGTACAGGCTATGAATACTTCCTAAACACTGAGAGCTCCTCAGAGCACAGCGGGAAATCCTTTAACTTCCTGCTCCTGCAACACAAAGAGAGGGGGAGGTGAACACACACACACACACACACACACACACACACACACACACACACACACACACACGCACACGCACACACACACAAACACACACACACAAACACAGACACACACACACACACACAGACACACACACAGACACACACACAGACAGACACACACACAGACACACACACACACACACACACAGACACACACACACACACACACACACACACACACACACACAGGATTGCGCCACTCGGAAAATGGAGTCAATGAATGTGATGGCACGGGGGCATTAACGGAGCTGGAGGGTGGAGGTTCGCTGGGTGGAGGTTCGCTGTGGAGGTTCGCTGGGTGGAGGTTCGCTGGGTGGAGGTTCGCTGTGGAGGTTCGCTGTGGAGGTTCGCTGGGTGGAGGTTCGCTGTGGAGGTTCGCTGTGGAGGTTCGCTGTGGAGGTTCGCAGTGGAGGAGGGAACTCCCACTCGGGGGCGGTTCTTCACCGGGACAACAGCGACTATGAGCGGCCTCAGTCTGCGCGAGCGCACGTAAAGAAAGTGTCCGCGCGCCGGGATGACTTGAAACGAGTGAAGCGCGTGAGTCATTAAAAGAAACACCGTCATTAAGGAGCCACGCGCCTGCTGCACGTGTTACCGTGAGCTCCGAGCTGCTGCTCGGTGTTACCGTCGTCCTCAGTCGGTGTTTACACTGAACGTGACCTTTGATTCACCGGAAATAACGGAGAACCGCGGAGCAGCGCGCGGACACTGGTAAGACTGCACGCGCACGGAAACACGCGTTACTGCCGTTTGTCTGATACCGAGAGTACTCTGTCCGGTGTACTGTACTCTGTCCGGTGTACTGCACTCTGTCCGGTGTACTGCACTCTGTCCGGTGTACTGTACTCTGTCCGGTGTACTGCGCTCTGTCCGGTGTACTGTACTCTGTCCGGTGTACTGCACTCTGTCCGGTGTACTGCGCTCTGTCCGGTGTACTGCACTCTGTCCGGTGTACTGCACTCTGTCCGGTGTACTGCTCTCTGTCCGGTGTACTGCGCTCTGTCCGGTGTACTGCGTGTAAGACAAGTACAAGAAGTATTCACAGAGTTTTGAAGCAGCTCAGCTACAGTAGAAAAACATGTACAAATACTTCAACACGAGTAACTGTACAAGTTCAGTGTTGTTACTGCAGCAACGTGTACTCAGAGTATCAAAAGTAAAAGTACAACATGCATTGTACATGTACATGTTACTGTGGTAGTTAGTGAAGAAGTAATGTATCTAGATTGTTTACTTCAGTAAAAATATCCGTGAAACACATTGTAAATACTACAAGTAAAAGCAGTAGTAAAAGTACAGCAACGTGTACTCAAAGTATCAGAAGTAAAGTGATGACACGCAGTAAGACGCCTGCTGAGTGTTAAACCATCACTACAGTAAAAGTTATACTGCACTGTACAAATACTCCATTACAAGTAAAAGTACATCACTGAGAGTGTTTGTTTAGGTACATGCAGTAAATGTTGTGTGTACTGTTACATGTTATATTATGCATTAATCGTGAGTTAGTGTTGTATTATTGACTCGAGTAAAAGGAGTACTGCTTCATGAAAGTACTCTGTTACAGGTACAAATACACTGAAGGTGTTTAGGTAGGAGTACAGGTACACACTGCAGCTTTAAACTTTAAAATATGAATTATTCTGTGAACTGATGTTGATGCATAACATAACATGTAACTGAGGTAATCTGAGTACTCCTTTTACTGTCCCGTCTTCAGCTGCAGAGTTTAATACTCAGGCTGTTCACTCATCAGCTGAAATATGTGGAGTGAACACGAGGAGTGTGACTCACTCCTCACACAGCGCCACGGAAACAGAGAGCCACACCGGGCCAACGAACTCCAGATCAGGATGATGGATGGATGGATGGTGGATGGATGGATGATGGATGGATGATGGATGGATGGTGGATGATGGATGGATGGTGGATGGATGGATGGATGATGGATGGATGATGGATGGTGGATGGATGATGGATGGATGAAAGGATGATGGATGGATGGATGGTGGATGGATGGATGGATGATGGATGGATGATGGATGGTGGATGGATGGATGGATGGATGGATGAAAGGATGATGGATGGTGGATGGATGGATGGATGGATGGATGGATGATGGATGGATGATGGATGGATGATGGATGGTGGATGGATGAAAGGATGATGGATGGTGGATGGATGGATGGATGGATGATGGATGGATGGTGGATGGATGATGGATGGATGATGGATGGATGGATGGATGGATGATGGATGGATGGTGGATGGATGATGGTGGATGGATGGATGATGGATGGATGAGTAGTCTGTGTGGTTAGTATAAAAACTATTCAGAGCTGCCGGCCGGCTACAGAATCTGGCGTGTAGGTGACGGCTTCAGCACGGGAAGTTTGGCCGCCGAGAGTGGCGAGGTTATTAAAAGCTGAGCGAGCTCTGCAGAAAGAAACACTTCATCACTGTGAGTGAACCCGAGACAAGGTCTGGATCACCTCTGGAGGAGGTCTGGATCACCTCTGGAGAAGGTCTGGATCACCTCTAGAGGAGGTCTGGATCACCTCTGGAAGGAGGTCTGGATCACCTCTGGAGGAGGTCTGGATCACCTCTGGAGGAGGTCTGGATCACCTCTGGAGGAGGTTTGGATCACCTCTGGAGGAGGTCTGGATCACCTCTGGAGGAGGTCTGGATCATCTCTAGAAGGAGGTCTGGATCACCTTTGGAGGAGGTTTGGATCCCCTCTAGAAGGAGGTCTGGATCACCTCTAGAGGAGGTTTGGATCCCCTCTAGAAGGAGGTCTGGATCACCTTTGGAGGAGGTCTGGATCCCCTCTAGAGGAGGTTTGGATCACCTTTGGAGGAGGTCTGGATCCCCTCTAGAGGAGGTTTGGATCACCTTTGGAGGAGGTTTGGATCCCCTCTAGAAGGAGGTCTGGATCACCTCTAGAGGAGGTTTGGATCCCCTCTAGCAGGAGGTCTGGATCCCCTCTAGAGGAGGTTTGGATCACCTCTAGAGGAGGTTTGGATCACCTCTAGAGGAGGTTTGGATCACTTTTGGAGGAGGTCTGGATCCCCTCTAGGAGGAGGTCTGGATCCCCTCTAGAAGGAGGTCTGGATCACCTTTGGAGGAGGTCTGGATCCCCTCTAGAGGAGGTTTGGATCCCCCTAGAAGGAGGTCTGGATCACCTTTGGAGGAGGTTTGAGACTCGGCCTAGCCAGATGTTACCGTATCCGTCGTGTGTGAGGTTCTTCAGACACCCACAGTGACAAAATGAAAACAGTGTGAACCCTGATCACGGTTCACTGGCTTATCACTGGCTGATAACAGGCTCGTCTCACTATATATAACTTTAAACTATATATATATATATATATATATATATATATATATATATATATTTAAAACTTGAAATCTCATGTGTGTTCTGAGTTTGTCAGACCAAAGAAGAAAGCGTTTTTATCCACCCAGCTGACTTTGAATGGCTAAAAATATCCACAAGTTTATGAAGTTAGGCGTCAAAATCAGGTCAAATCTATGTGTCTCTGTGCTCAGGGTGGCCTCAGCGTGTCATCGAGCCTCTCTCTAAGGACCGCCCACAAAGATCCTGACTGTAAACTGGTGAAAAACAGTTTGAACCTCTGACTCCGCGTCGGTAATATACTGTCCAAAGTCTTTTCACGTGTTTTCAGAAACTATGTATTACGTGTTTGGAAAGAAATCTCAGACACGCAGCGTTCAGCAAGCGGACAGTCGTGATTGGCTACGAGCTGAAACATGACGCGTACGCAATAAGCTTGGAGTTCTTTCGGGGTCAATAAAGCAACGCGAGCTAAACTGTTATTGTCATGACGAAGCGGCGACCTTCACGTCACAGGAGTTCTTCTGGACCGGAGCAGGGCTGATCCGGATTTTGACGTAGTCCAGAAAAACAAAGACGCTCGCCCCTAAAGGCCGTTTAAACTCGTGGCGTAACAACTATGGATGATAGTTGATGATGCTCTGACGTTTGAATGAAACGAGTTATTAAAGTTATTAAAAACAAAACAAAGCAAAAATATGAACAATTCAGCAGCTGCAGCTTCTCAGCTGTGAATGTAGATTTCTGACCAAAACAGCCAACTCAAATATTTGAATTTGGCAAATGTTGATGAGCATTTTTACATTTTTCTCTGATTTCTGACAAAACCCCAGTGTTCAGATGGACGTCATGTCTCTCTCTCTCTGTAGAGACACAACGACACAGCTTCCTCTGCGATCAGCTTCGGTTCTGGTGAATATGTTTTGGGTTTTAAACTAGAACAAGCTGTCGACATTTCTGCGAGCGAGGAGCTCCCTGTGAGCAGCGCATAAAAAAAACTCTTGATTCATTTAAGAGACTGCAGGCGTCCAAGTGTGTACTCTGTGTGTGTGTGTGTGTACCGTATTAATTATGTCTTTATAAACCTGGCACGCTCTGCTGTTGGCTCGCCATGCTCGGGGATGCAACCCCTCCACCACGTGCTCGCGGCCCGCGGGTCAGGCAGTGCTCGGTACCGTACCGGCTGTCCGAGTCCACGCTGTCCATCTGGTTTACGAGGCTCATAAAGCGACGAGTGTCCTCCTGCATTAACCGTCCTCTGCTAAGTTGACTCAGATTGTCGAAGGACGCCGCAGCTATGACGATATTCACCATTGATTAGAGTTGCAGTGTTTGCTGATACCTATGGTGTCAAATACGACTGTGTTAGCATCTAAGTGAAAGTTTAGCATCGTATATTTCAGGTTTTCTTCCGACTGAGCTAACCACATTTAGCGCTTCACTGCTTATCAATGTAACTAATGTTAGCATCGAGCTAATGTTAGCATTTAGCTAATGTTAGCATCGAGCTAACATTAGAAAATCAGAAAATACTAATGTGATCAACATTAGCTAATGTTAGCTTCAAATCCAGGCTAACTAAGACAGATAATGTTAGCAGTTAGCCACATTAGCATTAGTTCCCAACCAGCTGGGACCAAAGACGTAAATTAATGTCAGAATTACATTAGCATTAGCTCCAAGAATGCTAATTAATATGGACGTTTTTCTCCAAATAAGCTAATGTTAGCAATTAATTGACCTGAATGCTAAAGTTAGCTTTACATGCAAGCTAACTAAGATAGCTAATGTTAGCAGTTAGCTTCATTAGCTTTATCTCAAATTTAGTAAATTCTCCAACATTAGCTTAGCTTATCAGTTAGCCATGTTAGCCCAAAACTAGCAAGGTCCATGACATCAACTTATGTTAGCAGTTAGTGTTGGCTGTGTTAGCTTTGTTACGTTAGCTTTAGCTCAGTGTTAGCATCGTGAAGTCTGTAACTCAGCTCGGTGCTGTCACGTTATTCCCTGTTTGACTTGCTGAGCCCGGTTCTGTTAGCACGCTGACGGCAGATTCAGCTAGCGGCAGCTAGTTAGCGGTGACCTCCTTTAGCATGTGGCTAAGCTAAAGCTATGTGTCCATCACAAAGTGAGGCGAAGGTTCCTCAGTGTTGTCCCTCCTCAGCTGCCATACAGAGTCAACACTGGAGGACTTTCACACCTTCACGCTGACACATGCAGCAAATGGTGTTTGTTTTTGTCAGCGTGAACGTCTGTCTGCGATTCACGCTGTTCAGTTTGACGCCTGACTGTGTTTAATGGTCACAGGTGACAGGTGAGGCAGAGGCAGAGCAGTGTGTGTTTTAATGCAGGTCATTATTATACACTCATCCTGCCACATTTACAGCCTCCAAAAACTGTGAGAGCGTCCACCTGAGTCAGTCTCCATAAGTCCCCATGTTTCACAGCAGAAATAAACATGTTTACAGCCTGGTACAAAAAACAGTTTTGGTCTCTGTAGCTAATTTCCCCGTTCATGACAACTGTACTGAGGGTGAATTTATATACAACTCACCTGTTCACATTATATTAAGGCTTAAAGTTATGCAGGATTAAGAGCGTGGACGCTTTGACTGACAGGTGGGCGTGGTCACAGGTGTCTGTTTTAATCTAATGTCTCTCTGTTGACAGTCTGGGAGTCTCAGTCTGTTGATGTGTTAGGACACGATGTCTTCCCCCCGCTGCTTCCAGCTGCTGCTGTCCTGCATCCTGCTGGTTCTGCTGGTCCAGTTTCCTCGGGCTCAGTCCAGACCGGCCACAGAGGACGCTGACACAGGTAAGAAGCTTCACAGATGTCTTGAGTGTGAAAGTCTTTGGAGAAGATTCAAACGTGGCCTGTTTTTGCGCTCAACAAACTCCGGCTCTCGTCCAAGCAGCGAGTCAGTCGAGCGCTGATCCGGTTCATCGGTTCGATGTGACGTTTAAATGAATGTCTTTGAGAAACAAGACATCAGAAACACACAAAGGAAACTCTGACCGAGCGAGCAGACGCCACAGCTGACGACGACCTTTTAATTAACTTTAATTTACTGCAGCTCAGACAGGCGTCGACAGATAAACGTCTGTCAGTTCAAACACGGAACAGGCTGAATTCAAAAGATTACTTCAGTTTAAATGTACTGAAAGTATCAAAAGTACTGAAAGTATCAAAAGTACTGAAAGTATCAAAAGTACTGAAAGTATCAAAAGTAATCCACAGAGACGAGCTGCTGCAGATGTTTGTTTTGTTTGTGCAGCTGGTCCTTGAAAACCTTGAAAACAGCCCCCTTTTTGTTCAGCAAAGTGCTTAGAAAGTCCTTGAAAGTCAAACGATAACCATTTTTTAAATTGATGAGCTCGTCACTGAAACTACATTAATATGAGTCTTAGTTTATACCGACTGAAGACTCCTCACGGCTCCTGACCAGCAACATACAAACAGGAAGAAGTTTGATTTGTGCTGAGAGACACAGACCGTGAACCTGAGGGTTGCAAAATTCCAGGAGGTTGGAAACTTTCCACGGGAATAAACTGAATTTACTAAATTGACGGTCGGTCCTTTTAACAGGGAACTAAAACATAAAATATATTTGGGCATCATGCAGGTCTATCTGCTCTTCCTCAGTCACAGGCACACAGCACACTGCTTACTGCAGGGATGCTGAGGCCACGCCCCCTACCTGCACAGGTGATCTCTGCACCTGGACCTGGTGTATGTGAAAGCTTCATTATAAAAAAAGATTTATAAATGCATGAAACATAATTATGGAGATTATATTGAACATAAAGATCTGACACTCTGCAGCTTTAAGACGTTTTCGTGCTTTGAATGAAAAACTTTTGTTCCTTTTTGTTCACGCTGACTCGTTTCTGTTGGTGCTGCTGGCGTGTTCGTTGCTTTGGGCCGTCCCTCGTCTCTTTTGTCTGCGGGCCTCTTTCATGTTCCCGTCCCGGCTGTGGTCGCCGTGTGTTTGAGCCTCAGAGTTCTATAAAAGCTGAGAAAACTTTCCAATGAGCGAATTTCTTTAAGAGGAAAACGACTTAAAAAAAAAAAAAAAAGTTTGGCTCTTTTTTGGCCTCCCGGCATCTGAAACTGGTTACTGAGATTTTTCATGGTGTAACCGAGGCTCTGGCTCTCAGGGTGCTGGTTATGGTCTGTGTATCCTGTCCAGACGCAGTAACACACACACACACACACACACACACACAGACACACACACACACACACACACAAAAAAAAAGAAACCCCTTCATCCACACACCTTCCTGCCCGTGTTTGTGTGCACATATATGTACTGTATACTGTGTGTGTGTGTGTGTGTGTGTGTGTGTGTGTGTGTGTGTGTGTGTGTGTGTGTGTGTGTGTGTGTGTGTGTGTGTGTGTGTTCTGGTTCCAACCATCTGGCCTCCAGCTGAGCGTGAGTCTCTGTGATTCTGTTGTTGTTCAGCCTGTAAATCCTTGTTTTTCTCTCTCCGTGGAGAACACATCAAATTTAGCCTCTCTGCTGCGACTGCTTTCACAAACAAAGCCTGCTTTCAATTTCCCACCTCGCTCGCTCGCTCGTCGTCTCTCAGATGAAGGTTCGGTCTTTTGAAATCAAACCACTTCCCTGCGTACACGGACGATAAAAACCGGTTCAGTATTCCCGTAAAGGGCCGTGAACCCGGCCCCGCCTGAGCAGCAGAGTCTGAGCTGGTCTTTTTATAAACGTTTGATGTGTTTGACAGGAGTGTGTCGTCTGTATTTTTCACTCGGCCTCTCGTGTTTTAGTACCGTCACAAACACAGACATCATCACTTCAGGGAGGGTTCGTCTGACTCCACGGCGCGGGGAAGAAAAACGACACGACAAATATAAAGTGCATAACAACGCTGAATTAGCTTCTGTGCAACAAGCCGAGTGTGAATTTCTTCTTCTGTCTCTTCGAGTAGAAGTAGATACTAACGTACTTAATAAGAGTATTTATCGTGTATAACATGTATCCCACTAAAATACAATTAGAAAACATAAACTAATCCCTCCTGTTTGTGAAACACACACATCCTTCAGTCTGAGCAGACGCCTCGTCCTGTTGTCGAGGACGACGTGCTCGTCCTGTCGTCGAGGACGTGTTGGTCGATGGCGCGCTCGTCGATGGCGCGCTCGTCGAGGACGACGTGCTCGTCGATGACGTGCTCGTCCTGTCGTGCTCGTCGAGGACGACGCGCTCGTCGAGGACGCGCTCGTCGAGGACGCGCTCGTCGAGGACGCGCTCGTCGATGACGTGCTCGTCCTGTCGTGCTCGTCGAGGACGCGCTCGTCGAGGACGCGCTCGTCGATGACGCGCTCGTCGAGGACGTGCTCGCCGAGGACGTGCTCGCCGAGGACGTGCTCGCCGAGGACATGCTCGTCGAGGACATGCTCGCCGAGGACGTGCTCGCCGAGGACGTGCTCGCCGAGGACGTGCTCGTCGAGGACGTGCTCGTCGAGGACGCGCTCGTCGAGGACGCGCTCGTCGAGGACGCGCTCGTCGAGGACGCGCTCGTCGAGGACGTGCTCGCCGAGGACGCGCTCGTCGAGGACGACGTGCTCGTCGAGGACGTGCTCGTCGAGGACGCGCTCGTCGAGGACGTGCTCGTCGAGGACGCGCTCGTCGAGGACGCGCTCGTCGAGGACGCGCTCGTCGAGGACGCGCTCGTCGAGGACGTGCTCGCCGAGGACGTGCTTGTTGAAATGTGATTCTCACATTTTGGAAGAAAGCAGCAGAAATCTGAGCGCGAGCACAAACTGTGAGCACGAGGAGAAATCACGCTCTTGAATAAAGAAGGGACACTTCTCCAACTGGAGGGTGGTGCGTTGTTTGCTGCTAATGGCCGGCAGATAGGGAGGAGGTCTGTGAGGGGCAGGAAGTAGTTTGGGTGTAGCGCTGTGCTGTGGCGTCGGCTCCTGTCTGGCCTGTCGTCGGGCAGAGCCTCATTCACAGCGACACTTTAACAGAGCCGGGGTCAGAGGTCAGGGGTCAGAGGTTGATGTGTTTTCTTTTCATTTCTTTTGCAGCCGACGCTGTTAAATCCTCCGAGGACGAAGAAGACGACGAGTCATCCTCGGAGGAAAACAAACTGTCCAACGAGCTGTCGACGAGCAACGAGAAGCTGCAGTGTAAGCCTCAAACGCTTTGTTCTCCTCTCTGTGTCACCGCACCGACACACAAACCATGGTAATCACGGTGTTTTCCTCGGCAGCGTTGGCGCCTCAGTGGGTGATGCCAGAGAAGATGGAGAAGCAGCTCCACGCCGTCCCTGCCAGCAGGACCGTGAAGTTTCGATGCCAGGCGGTCGGAAACCCGGTTCCCTCCCTGCGCTGGTACAAGAACGGGAAAGAGTTCAGGAAGGACCAAAGGATCGGAGGGTTCAAGGTGCGTCCGTCTGTCTGTGGAGAGGAAACGACAGACGTCCAGGCGGCTGCTTTCATTTCATTTGTTTCTTTCTCTGTCCTCGCTCAGATCAGAGACCACATGTGGACTCTGATCATGGAGTCAGTGGTTCCGTCTGATAAAGGAAACTACACCTGCGTGGTGGAGAACGAACACGGCAGCCTGAAACACACCTACCTGCTGGATGTAGTCGGTAAGAAACACCTGAACGAGGCGCTAGCTGCACGAGCTAACTATCTAACAGCAGCTACAGTTTACAAACTTGTTGAACGTTGTTTTGCAGAGCGCTCCCCTCACAGGCCCATCCTGCAGGCCGGGCTGCCGGCTAACCAGACGG
The DNA here is from genome assembly GCA_004119915.2 of Collichthys lucidus. NCBI lineage: Eukaryota > Metazoa > Chordata > Actinopteri > Sciaenidae > Collichthys > Collichthys lucidus. The sequence goes on from CM014093.1 coordinate 32,947,669, forward strand.
CGGTCGTTGGCAGCGACGTGGCGTTGGTGTGCCGAGTGTTCAGCGACCCGCAGCCTCACATCCAGTGGCTCAAACACATCACGGTCAACGGCAGCAGAGAGGGACCGGACGGACACCCGTACGTCCGCGTTCTCAAGGTGTGTGAGTCCGAGACGAACCGGATCAAGCAGATCCAGAGCTTCTTGTCTTCTTCTTCTTCTGTGACTCTGTGATTGTATTTGTACCGTTGCTCACGGTGGCTGAGTTCGTCTGTGTCTCCGTTACACAGCACTGCTCTCATTTCTCTCTGACAGTAAAACCACATCCTGATGGATTGCGGACGCATGATGAAAGACACTCAGACGCTGGTTTGTTGTGTCTGGCACGCAGCCACGAGCTGTCCACGTATCATCGTGTCCCTGAATACAACGAACGTCTCAGCTCGGTTATTTACTCGTACAAATGTCAGAGCGTCAGTCAGAGTCTGGAGCCGGACCAGTTTGCTGCAATTACACCCAAGATTTAAAAGTTGAGGCGACTAGACATTAGTATTTTAAATCTCATTCATGTTTACAAGTTCGCGGTCTTCTTCTAGTCTGCGTGACGTCCCCGCAGACTGTCTAAAACCTGGACGTAGTCTCTGTGACGTCCCTGCAGACTGTCTAAAACCTGGACGTAGTCTCTGTGACGTCCCCGCAGACTGTCTAAAACCTGGACGTAGTCTCTGTGACCACAGACTGTCTAAAACCTGGACGTAGTCTCTGTGACGTCCCTGCAGACTGTCTAAAACCTGGACGTAGTCTCTGTGACGTCCCCGCAGACTGTCTAAAACCTGGACGTAGTCTCTGAGACGTCCCCGCAGACTGTCTAAAACCTGGACGTAGTCTCTGTGACCACAGACTGTCTAAAACCTGGACGTAGTCTCTGTGACGTCCCTGCAGACTGACTAAAACCTAGACGTAGTCTGTGAGACGTCCCTGCAGACTGTCTAAAACCTGGACGTAGTCTCTGAGACGTCCCTGCAGACTGACTAAAACCTGGACGTAGTCTCTGTGACGTCCCCGCAGACTGTCTAAAACCTGGACGTAGTCTCTGTGACGTCCCCGCAGACTGTCTAAAACCTGGACGTAGTCTCTGTGACGTCCCCGCAGACTGTCTAAAACCTGGACGTAGTCTCTGAGACGTCCCCGCAGACTGTCTAAAACCTGGACGTAGTCTCTGTGACCAGACTGTCTAAAACCTGGACGTAGTCTCTGTGACGTCCCTGCAGACTGACTAAAACCTGGACGTAGTCTGTGAGACGTCCCTGCAGACTGTCTAAAACCTGGACGTAGTCTCTGAGACGTCCCTGCAGACTGACTAAAACCTGGACGTAGTCTCTGTGACGTCCCTGCAGACTGACTAAAACCTGGACGTAGTCTCCGTGACGTCCCTGCAGACTGACTAAAACCTGGACGTAGTCTCTGTGACGCCGCAGACTGTCTAAAACCTGGACGTAGTCTCGTGACGTCCCCGCAGACTGTCTAAAACCTGGACGGCTGTAGTAGTCCCTCTGTGACCCAGACTGTCTAAAACCTGGACGTAGTCTCTGTGACGTCCCCGCAGACTGTCTAAAACCTGGAGTAGTCTTGTGACGTCCCCTGCAGCCTGTCTCCCTGGACGTAGCTCTGTGACGTCCCCGCAGACTGTCTAAAACCTGGACGTAGTCTCTGTGACCCAGACTGTCTAAAACCTGGACGTAGTCTCTGTGACGTCCCGCAGACTGTCTAAAACCTGGACGTAGTCTCTGTGACGTCCCCGCAGACTGTCTAAAACCTGGACGTAGTCTCTGAGACGTCCCCGCAGACTGTCTAAAACCTGGACGTAGTCTCTGTGACCACAGACTGTCTAAAACCTGGACGTAGTCTCTGTGACGTCCCTGCAGACTGACTAAAACCTAGACGTAGTCTGTGAGACGTCCCTGCAGACTGTCTAAAACCTGGACGTAGTCTCTGAGACGTCCCTGCAGACTGACTAAAACCTGGACGTAGTCTGGTTGCTGAAACAAGCCACCTGTCAGTCAGTTGGACATTTGAACATGGGGACTCACTTCTGGAGCCAGCCTCAGGTGGCCGTTAGAGGAACTGCAGTTTTTTGGCGCTTGCTGCTGTTGGCTTCACTTCAGAGCCACTTTGCTCTGGCGTAGTTGATGAGGTGATTGTTGGACAGGAGGCTAGTTAGCTGAGCGGCACCAACACGACATCTCCTTTAACTGGACACGTTTCTGGTTCAGTCTGCAGGTTTGAACACGACCAATAAAGAAATGGAGGTGTTGACTCTGAGGAACGTCACCCTGAATGATGCGGGGGAGTACACCTGCCTGGCAGGAAACTCCATCGGATTCTCTCATCACTCGGCGTGGCTCACCGTCGTCAACGGTACGTCACCACGTTCGCAAACTCAACTCGTGATCCTGCGGAAACTGATCTGACGTTTGTCTCCGCTCAGACCTGCCGCCGTCCCCGCTGCCCTCTCAGACGTACCTGGAGATCTTCATCTACTGCCTCGGCTTTTTCATCATCATCATCCTCACGGCCACGGCAGTCATCTGCAGACTGTGCTGCGCGCCGAAGAAGAGCGACTTCAGCAGCCAGTTAGCTGTCCAGAAGCTAGCCAAGAGCATCCCTCTGAGGAGACAGGTAAACTGTCTGTCTGTCTGTCTGTCTGTCTGTCTGTCTGTCTGTCTGTCTGTCTGTCTGTCTGTCTGTCTGTCTGTCTGTCTGTCTGTCTGCTGTTTCCAAAGACAAACCTTTCCTCACCTCACCTTGTACCTTTCCTCCCTCGGTAGGTGTCGGTCGAGTCCTCGTCCTCCCTTCAGTCTGGGATGTGTTTGATGCGTCAGTCTCGTCTCTCCAGCGCCGCCACCACCATCCTGGCAGGAGTGTCGGAGTACGAACTTCCCTACGATCCCGTCTGGGAGCTGCCACGTGACAGGTACGACCTGCCCGAAACAAAACAGATTGTGAGTGCAGCTTCAACTCTACGGGAACTATTCGTACAAAGGAGACACTGCAGCAGCACAGAGACTCAACAGAGTCAGTCGAAGGCAGCTTGAGGTTGTTGCCGAGCAACCAGGGTCAGCTGCAGGTCAGAGCAGTTAACTGCAGCTGTGCTCTGTCTGTGTGTGAGTGACTGCTGAGAGACACAGAAAATCTCTAAATGAAGCCCCTCAAACTAGTGGACGCTAAAGCCAAACGGTAGGTGGTATCAAAAGCCCAAATGAGCGTGAGCATCCTCATCTTGTCGACCATGTGGATGCTGAATTTCAGTGTGTGAAGTTAAAAACTGTGACCTGGGCAGAGAGAGAAAGAACAGGTGCCCCGTGCTCCTCTGGGACATTTCTCCTCTCCAGTTTACATGGGAGTAGATGGGGCTGTCGGTGGGTGATCCTGGAGCATCAGTGCGTCTCCCGCCAAAACTATAAGTCTGACAGCTTCAGCAGTGATATCGCTGCGGAGCCCACGAATTTTCCTACGTTTCTATGTAGAAATTATTTCTGTAGAGTGACATTTGTGAGAATACTGCCTGTTGTTAATGTGATGTCATTGAAATGTGTGTGTGGTGCTCAGGCTGGCGCTGGGGAAGCCTCTGGGTGAAGGATGCTTCGGTCAGGTGGTTTTGGCCGAGGCCGTCGGAGTCGACAAAAATAAACCGACGCGCCTGACGAAGGTCGCCGTGAAGATGCTCAAAGGTGAGAAGAAGAGTCTGAAGGAGACCTCGTTCATTTAGTGATAATAAATAATCATGAACTTTATTTCATTTCATTTTAATTCACTAAATTCATTTGGAAACGTTGAACATGAGAGATCCTGCGGTGCAGCTCCTCCTGTGAACCGTCCACCTTCTGTGTTTTAGCCTGTGGTGCTACGTGTACAGTGTGAAACACTTCAAGACGGGTCAATAAACTGGACAATTAGAAATAACACAAGAATCAAATGTCCAACGCTTTTTTTCCAATTATTTCGAAGTCAACAAACCACATCTGTGTTCGTGAACGTATCGTTCAGTTTGAACTCATCAGTCAGGAAACAGAAACGATTAGTTCACGACTCAACTGTGAGTCCGAACTTCCCAACACTGCTCTGTGTTCAGTATCCATCTGCTCTCATGTGTTTGAGTTTTAGATTTGTTTTATTTCTCCTGCGGGGATTGTTTGTGTGTTTCTCGTGATGGATTTCTTGTTGAACCATAAGAGATCATAAAGATCGCGTCCCGTAACGTGAAGCTTGTTGTGTGCAGCCGACGCCACAGAGAAGGATCTGTCCGACCTGATCTCCGAGATGGAGATGATGAAGATGATCGGGAAACACAAGAACATCATCAACCTGCTGGGCGCGTGCACTCAGGACGGTGAGCGTGCGCTTCATGTGTGACGTCTGTCAGCTGTTGTTACGTCAGATGTTAACGGTGACGCCTCCTCCACCTCCTGCGTGTCTCCGTCAGGCCCTCTCTATGTGGTGGTGGAGTACGCCTCGCAGGGGAACCTGAGGGAGTGTCTCCGCGCCCGGCGACCCGTCGGGTTGGAGTACTGGAGCGGATCCAGGCAGGTTTCTCTGGGCAGCTTTGAGCTGATGGAGCTGGTGTCTGCGGCGTACCAGGTGGCCCGAGGAATGGCGTACCTCGCCTCGAAGAAGGTCGGTTCACACGTTATACACTGACTTTAAATCCGTTTCATTTGCTGTGTGCGTTCGTATCATGAAGCTCCTCTGCCTTCAGTGTATTCACAGAGACCTGGCAGCCAGAAACGTTCTCATCACAGAAGATAACGTGATGAAGATCGCCGACTTCGGCCTGGCTCGAGATATCCACCACATCGACTACTACAAGAAGACCACTAACGTGAGGCGGACCGGCTTCAGCAGAGCCAATGTTAACGTCAGTGATGAGACGAGTTCTGACCCACGTCTTCATGTCCCCACAGGGTCGACTGCCCGTCAAGTGGATGGCACCAGAAGCTTTGTTCGACCGAGTCTACACGCACCAGAGTGATGTGTGAGTTCAACCACAAGTCCCCGCAGACTGTCTAAAACCTGGACGCAGTCTCCGTGACTATAGACTGTCTAAAACCTGGACGTAGTCTCTGTGACCACAGACTGTCTAAAACCTGGACGCAGTCTCCGTGACGTCCCCGCAGACTGTCTAAAACCTGGACGCAGTCTCTGTGACCACAGACTGTCTAAACCTGGACGTAGTCTCTGTGACCACAGACTGTCTAAAACCTGGACGCAGTCTCCGTGACGTCCCCGCAGACTGTCTAAAACCTGGACGTAGTCTCTGTGACGTCCCCGCAGACTGTCTAAAACCTGGACGCAGTCTCCGTGACGTCCCCACAGACTGTCTAAAACCTGGACGCAGTCTCTGTGACCACAGACTGTCTAAAACCTGGACGTAGTCTCTGTGACCACAGACTGTCTAAAACCTGGACGCAGTCTCCGTGACGTCCCCGCAGACTGTCTAAAACCTGGACGTAGTCTCTGTGACGTCCCCGCAGACTGTCTAAAACCTGGACGTAGTCTCTGTGACGTCCCCGCAGACTGTCTAAAACCTGGACGTAGTCTCTGTGACGTCCCCACAGACTGTCTAAAACCTGGACGCAGTCTCTGTGACGTCCCCACAGACTGTCTAAAACCTGGACGCAGTCTCCGTGACGTCCCCGCAGACGTCTAAAAATAGACTATCCGTGACGTTCCCACCCCACAGACTGTCTAAAACCTGGACGTAGTCTCTGTGACTATAGACTGTCTAAAACCTGGACGTAGTCTCCGTGACCACAGACTGTCTAAAACCTGGACGCAGTCTCCGTGACCACAGACTGTCTAAAACCTGGACGTAGTCTCCGTGACCACAGACTGTCTAAAACCTGGACGTAGTCTCTGTGACTATAGACTGTCTAAAACTTGGACGTAGTCTCCGTGACCACAGACTGTCTAAAACCTGGACGTAGTCTCCGTGACTATAGACTGTCTAAAACCTGGACGTAGTCTCTGTGACTATAGACTGTCTAAAACCTGGACGTAGTCTCTGTGACTATAGACTGTCTAAAACCTGGACGTAGTCTCCGTGACCACAGACTGTCTAAAACCTGGACGCAGTCTTCGTGACCACAGACTGTCTAAAACCTGGACGCAGTCTCCGTGACCACAGACTGTCTAAAACCTGGACGTAGTCTCTGTTCTGTCCCCGCAGACTGTCTAAAAAATGGACGTAGTCTCCGTGACGTCCCCGCAGACTCCGTGACCACAGACTGTCTAAAACCTGGACGTAGTCTCTGTGACTATAGACTGTCTAAAACCTGGACGTAGTCTCTGTGACTATAGACTGTCTAAAACCTGGACGTAGTCTCCGTGACCACAGACTGTCTAAAACCTGGACGCAGTCTTCGTGACCACAGACTGTCTAAAACCTCGACGTAGTCTCCGTGACCACAGACTGTCTAAAACCTGGACGTAGTCTCCGTGACTATAGACTGTCTAAAACCTGGACGTAGTCTCTGTGACTATAGACTTTCTAAAACCTGGACGTAGTCTCCGTGACCACAGACTGTCTAAAACCTGGACGTAGTCTCTGTGACTATAGACTGTCTAAAACCTGGACGTAGTCTCCGTGACCACAGACTGTCTAAAACCTGGACGTAGTCTCCGTGACCACAGACTGTCTAAAACCTGGACGCAGTCTTCGTGACCACAGACTGTCTAAAACCTGGACGCAGTCTCCGTGACCACAGACTGTCTAAAACCTGGACGTAGTCTCCGTGACTATAGACTGTCTAAAACCTGGACGTAGTCTCTGTGACTATAGACTGTCTAAAACCTGGACGTAGTCTCCGTGACTATAGACTGTCTAAAACCTGGACGTAGTCTCTGTGACGTCCCTGCAGACTGTCTAAAAAATGGACGTAGTCTCCGTGACGTCCCCGCAGACTGTCTAAAACCTGGACGCAGTCTCCGTGACCACAGACTGTCTAAAACCTGGACGTAGTCACCGTGACTATAGACTGTCTAAAACCTGGACGTAGTCTCCGTGACCATAGACTGTCTAAAACCTGGACGTAGTCTCCGTGACGTCCCCGCAGACTGTCTAAAACCTGGACGTAGTCTCTGTGACGTCCTCGCAGACTCATGGTGTTTTTCTGTATCAGGTGGTCTTTCGGAGTCTTGCTGTGGGAGATCTTCACCTCGGTGGGTCTCCTTACCCCGGGTCCCGGTGGAGGAGCTCTTCAAGCTGCTGAAGGAAGGACACCGCATGGAAAAACCTTGGCCTGCACTCAGGAGCTGTGAGTACAGACAGTCAGGGACTCTCAGCTGCTTGTTTTGTGCTCGAGTATTTTCGTATTTTCTCGTAATGTTCCATGTTTGATCAGGTACCTGATGATGAGGGACTGCTGGCACGCCGTCCCGTCCCGCAGACCGACCTTCCAACAGCTGGTGGAAGATTAGACCGCACTCTGTCTCTGATGGCGAACCAGGTAAAGACATTCAGAAGAAAAAGTGTGAAGATTTAAGATCATAATAAATGTTTGAATGTTGACGTTGGCTCACAGACATTAAACAGTTAACCCTCTGCTTACACTTCAGCTGCTTTCAGTGTCTCCAGGTCGCAGCTTGAACTCTTTCACTTCATCTCTCCGTCTGTGTTCAGGAGTACCTGGATCTGGCCGTTCCTCTCGTCCAGTATTCTTCTGTCTCGGCTCATTCCTGTAACTCCACATAGGCGCCGTGGGACTCGTTCCCTTCCTGGATCACCTTCATACCGCTTCCTCTGCTGCGCGGGGCGGCGCTAAATCCCCAGACGAGGCCGAGCGGAGGAGCTCGGACGAGCTGCTTCACTGCCGTCATCTATCAGCAGCCTGATGTGAAGAACAGCTGGACCGAGCCGGACTCCCCAGCAAGGCCTCAGGAAGCAGCTCACACACCATCCCATTCATACAGGGTGCAGAGACCGAGTCCACCCGCTGATAGAAGACTGTGGGAGCCGGGCTCGGCTCCGGTTCTGCCCATTGCATTACTGCTTTGGTAATGTTAATAATAACGTCAGTGTGAATATTGTAAATAATAGTTTTGTGTTATATGGAAGAGATGAAGGGACAATTAGATGAATTTAATACACAACTATCTCTATAAATGTTAAATTTGACTTTTTGTTTGTGCCAGGAATGAATCACATTTATAGATTCATTCCTCAAGTTCTCTTTGTGCGTTTGTATTCGTTTATTTATTTCCCACTAATATTTATGTGTCTCAGTCCGCAGTGATGTCATGTGCCAAAGGTTTCTGATCTGCCAGTGTTACAGCTCCACATTGCACTTATCCTCCAGCTGATCGCAGCCTGCCATGGACAGAAAATGCTTCTAGTTGAATGTGTCAAATAACAAACAGTATTAAAATCCTTTTGAATTTTTACTGCGCTTTGATTTAATGTACAAAATGTGATAACTTGCTGTTTGGAAACTGTCACAGCGCCCTCTAGAGGACGAGGAGGAAGTCAGTTTATTGTAGTCGTTCCCTTAAACACGTTTATTATTGTGACCATGACAACAGAAGTCGATGCTAACCCTCGATTCATGAAACCTTGTGCATGACGGAGTCGGTTTTCCTCCTGAGCTCCAGCTGATCAGGGTCGGCCCGGTTTCAGACCCGCTTCCGACCAGAGGCCGATATACCGAGATAACCTGAGTCAATCTGACTTCAATACACAAGACCTGAAGCCGTTACCTAACCGTAACCGTGTGATTAATATTGTAATCATGACGACAAACGTCCGTTTTTATAAAAAAAAAAAAAAATGTATAAATTCCAAAAGGGGGCGACAACGCTGCAGGACCAGCAGAGGACCCCACTGTGTCCGTGCCGTGTCACGGTCCTCGTTTGGTAATGTAGACCTGTAAGTGTGAAAGACCTTGAAGATGAAGATAAAACACACACACGTGTGTGTGTGTGTGTGTGTGTGTGGTGTGTGTGTGTGTGTGTGTGTGTGTGTGTGTGTGTGTGTGTGTGTGTGTGTGTGTGTGTGTGTGTGTGTTGTACAAAAAAAGATGAACTGTGGGAAGAGAAGCTTGTTTTTATCACACACACACACCATACACACATCTCGGCCTGTCTGACTTCTTGTCCCATGTATCCGCTGGCTGACTTCAGGAACACGTTCCCGGTGCTCGGTGTATTAGTTACCGCCTCGTACTGAACTGCATCAGTCTGAACGGCCTCGTCCAGTTTCCCCCTCGGAGATCTCCGGCTTCCCTGAAACTCTGAGTTACTTCCAGAGAAAGTTTTCTCCTTCCCGTCGTGAATCCTGCGGACACATCCTGAGCTCGGATCTCTGGTTCACCTCCAAACCACAAAGCCTCGTCTGCTCCATGCTTCTGTTACGCAACGCTCACCTGTGGACACGCTGATGACTGGCAGGTGTTTGTCGTGTGTTAGCATGGATGGATGGATCCAGTGACACGTGGTTCAGGTCCAATACTTCATGTACCTGCAGAACTAATGACATGCATGCATCGTGGTTAACGAGACACCTGCTGAAAACATGAGAAATCTGCGTCGACGCCGATGACGACGATGAGATAATTATCGATTATCTGTGGAAGAATGTGGAAGAGAACAGAATACTTGAACTTTTTAGGAACAATTTTTTTATCTTTAAACCTAAAGAAGAAGAAAAAACTTTAGAAATGGAACCAGACACTCAGATTTTAGTGTTTTCTGGTCTGATGTGCGTCTGTGTGGAGGCTTCAGTGAACACATTGTGTGTGTGTGTGTGTGTGTGTGTGTGTGTGTGTGTGTGTGTGTGTGTGTGTGTGTGTGTGTGTGTGTGTGTGTGTGTGTGTGTGTGTGTGTGTGTAGGCTGCTCATCTTTCTCACCCGGCCTGATGGGAGTTAATGGGTAACACATCGTAACACTGAGGTGAGGAGTCTTCACCGTCTTCACCGTGTGTGACAGATGCTGAATTAGAGCCATCGTGGTGTCACTTCACACCTCCAGCACCGAGCCAACAGGCCCGGACAAACACTGAGGAGGAACGAAGTCATGAAACGTATAAATCCAGACTGGCAGCTTTATCTCAGCGTAGAACGTAAAGACACATCATCAATGTGTTTATTGTGCCAACATGAAAATAAATGAATCTGCAAAGTAACTGTCAGAGACACGGAGTGCAGCAGGAATATTACATACATGTTAGGAAGTACTGCAGCAGTACTGTAGAAAAATACACGTCACATCATCGCCACCTGGTGGCTCGTCCACAAACTGCACAAATAAAATACAAATTTTTGTAGTTTTGGAGCAGTACTACAAGAATAACACTTTATGTCACATCCTGTTACATCACATTAATATCACATTATTGTACTTACACATATCTGTGTGTTACCTACAGTCACAGCACTCTTCAGTAAATTCAGTAAATAATCTGTGTGTGTGCAGTAAAGTATCAATAATCCAAATACACAAAGAAGAAGAAGAAGAAGAAGAGGTTCACAGCAGCTTCTATGGACATGATGGCAGAGGAGCAGAGAGTGAAGAGGACGCTGACGGAGGAAGCTAAGAAGAGAAAAGGAGAGAGTGAGCGAGCAAGAAGCCGCCAGTGGGTTTGCTGCTGGTGAGGAGGAACAAGTAAACATGGGACTGACTTTATGATGGACAGTGAAGTAAACTGCTGACAGCTGTAGCTGCTGTTAGCTCAGCTCGTCAGCTTGGTGGTGACGAACTGAGTGTTTGTACCAACAGGTGTTATGGACTACGACAGCTGTAGCTGCTGTTAGCTCAGTCTGTTAGCTCCTGTTAGCTCATGTTAGCTCAGTCTGTTAGCTGCTGTTAGATTATGTTAGCCCAGTCTGTTAGCTGCTGTTAGCTCATGTTACCTCAGTCTACTAGCTGCTGTTAGCTCATGTTACCTCAGTCTGCTAGCTGCTGTTAGTCCAGTCTGTTAGCTGCTGTTAGCTCATGTTAGCTCAGTCTGTTAGCTGCTGTTAGCTCATGTTAGCTCAGTCTGTTAGCTGCTGTTAGCTCAGTCTGATAGCTGCTGTTAGCTCATGTTAGCGCAGTCTGTTGGCTGCTGTTGGCTGCTGTTAGCTTAGTCTGTTAGCTGCTGTTAGCTCATGTTAGCTTAGTCTGTTAGCTGCTGTTAGCTCATGTTAGCTGCTGTTAGCTCAGTCTGATAGCTGCTGTTAGCTCAGTCTGATAGCTGCTATTAGCTGCTGTTAGCTCAGTCTGATAGCTGCTGTTAGCTCATGTTAGCGCAGTCTGTTGGCTGCTGTTAGCTCAGTCTGTTGGCTGCTGTTAGCTCAGTCTGTTGGCTGCTGTTAGCTCAGTCTGTTGGCTGCTGTTAGCTCAGTCTGATAGCTGCTGTTAGCACAGTCTGTTAGCCGCCGTACAAGAGTAAATGTGGGACTGACTTTTAGTGGTTGGTGAGAGCTTGGTGAAATAAAAGGCTGACAGACAGACGCCGAGCTGGGCTGACGTCTTGAGTCTTACATCAGGACAATGACAGACTTCTGAAATCACCCAGACGTGGAGAGTCGGTGAGAACCCGCGCAGAGATCTCAAACAGCATCTGGAAGAAGGAACCCATAAAATCTGAAACATCTGGAGCAGCTGGCAAAAGAAGAGTGACCAGAACAAAAGATCAGACGTGGAGGAAACACACACGACACTGAAATGATGCTTTATGTTTTAATCATGAAGAAAATCACACGGGCCAAAGTCATCACTGTAGAACATTGTTTATTACCAACCGTCAGGTTTTTACATCACAGTCAAACTCTTTAAAAAAAAAAAAACGTAATCTCAGACCAGCGAAGCCTAACGAGAGTCATGACGAGCTCCACGACCAGCGTGACAGCGCCTCCGACCTCCGCGGCCTCTTTCCCGCTCACACTACATTAAATACGACAGCCTCATAAATTAACCTGTTTAAGAAAATAAATATCAGTCGTGATCGTTGCCTCTGTTCAAACATCTGTGACGGGTTCTCAGTCAAGTTTGTTGCAACTGAGAAAATCAGACTAAATCATAATAACATAATTATTACCCCTAATCACCATCTAAAGCTTCTGTGAATCATTGTGAGGAGGAAGTGTGTGTGTGTGTGTGTGTGTGTGTGTGTGCTAGTTCTCGGCTTTAGCCCCTCCCTCCACGGCGTCCACAGATCTCCTGGCGAACAGGTGGGTCGGGTCCCGGCCTCTGAAGCCGGGCTGGATGTTGAACACGGGCATGTTTCTCCAGCTCGAGGGGTTGTTGAAGGTGCCGGAGCTGGAGCCAGTGGTGCAGGGTTTGTTCTGGACCAGCTGCAGGAAGGTCTCCATGTCGGGGCCTAACCTGGCCATGAGGCCGGCCCTCACCGCCGCCACCGTCTGCTCGTCGCAGGCCTGCAGGGTCTGCAGCAGAGTGCTGTAGTACCTGGACAAGAAGGAGAAGAGCTTTGAATCCACCACGTCTTCTCACCATGCAGCCAGAGCGACAAACACACCGCCTCCTTTCTGCATCTGTGTCGGTCTACAGCTCGGTCATGGTGCGCGTCATCATGCTGACCTGTTGGGGAAATGAGTCGGCACTTGCACCACCTCTCCGATGGCGTCAGGGTTGGTTCGAGCCACAGTGCAGATGTCCAGGCTGGTGTAACAATCTTCCTGCACCTTTAACAGGACAAAGACAAACTCAGTGAGCAGAGAGACGCGTTGACGTCGCAGCGAGTCCGAATACGAGCTCACGAACCTCTGCGATCATCCTCTGGAAGATGTTGCAGCGGCGGATCGTCTGGAAAACCTTGGCTGAGATTCCCTGGGAGATGCAGTGCAGACTTTCTTCACAAAGGTTTTCCCCTGAGGACAGACGCTCACAGGTGAGACACACAGACAGACAGACAGGTGGATGGATGATGGACAGACAGACAGACTCACCTCTGTGTTGAAGGTAGCAGCTGTGTGGAGGAAGAGCTCACAGATTTCATGCATCCCGTCGGTGTCACACGTTGAGTTTTCCAGACAGGAGAAGAATCCACAGCCGACGGACACGGCTCCGTTCAAACATCTGGCCACGTCCGCTGCAAACAGAGACGCGTTCACGTGAACATTCGAAAACAGAAAAGGCTTCATGACGGGAAATGCTTTGTTTCATTTACAGTTTGTCCTGATAAACCAGAAGGTCGTTTGTGAGGTCACACACTCGCTCAGGACTCTGCAGCCAGTCCGGTTCAGTCAAGCACAGCAAGCTCTCGCTGATGCCTGTGTGGACCTTTGCTTTGTGCACAGTCACGCTGGAGGAGGACGGAGCCATCTCCAAACGCTTCCCACAAAGTTGGGACTTCACACTTTGCACAATGCAGTCAGACAGGTACCGTTCTCCTGGGAACTGCCAAACCCGGACTCGTCCATCAGATTGCCAGATGGAGAAGTGCGGTTCGTAACTCCAGAGAAGCGTCTCTGCAGTGTGCGAGCGCCTGAACGAGCCTCTGGAAGAAAAAACATCCCACAAACCGTCCTGAAGCTTCCCAGAAGAGTTCGAGCTCCCACAGCTGCAAACGCTGGATCATCATAATAAACCCTTTGGATTAAGAACGGGATGTCAACTCAGTTCATCTGCAAGTCGAGGCAGGTGAGCGAATACTTCTGGCAGTGCTCATAGTTTTTTTACTTACTGTTTGCACCAAAGACACAAAGACAAAAGACACAAAGACACAAACTCTCTGTGAGATTCTGATTTAAATGATTCAAGGAAAAAGTAAAAAATTCAACTTCAACCATCATCAAGTCTCTGATTAATGAAACTGAAGCTCTCAGGTAAATAAAAAAAGGTACCGAGATGAAGTGCAGTACTCGAGTAAAAGTACAAACTGAACCATGACTCACTCGGGCTGTTCGCGGAGAATCGTGCCCGGCGGGAGCAGCTTCCTCCGGCAGCAGCTCGAAGCAGGCGGCGGAGCTGAGGCCGAGGAGCAGGAGCAGAGCGGAGCCGGGCAGCATGTCGTCTCACGGGGCTGTGGATGCTGGTGCTGAGGTGGTTCTGGTTCTGGTTCAGGGTTCTGGCCTTCCTGATGGTGCTGGTGCAGCTGCTGGTGCTGGTGGTCCCGTCTCACCGTCCACACCTGGTATTTCTATCAGAGCGGACCAATCAGAGCGCGTCGTTCCCGCGGGGGCGCAGTTAATGATTTGTCCATGGGTGTAATTAACCCGCGAGATAATTAGAAATTTCCACACAGACACGGAGTTACACGGAGTTTCCGAGCACGAGACAGACTCTTCAAGAAATCCGAGTTCTGGTCTGAGAAGAAGCTCAGTGAATAAAGGAGGAGGAGGAGGAGGAGGGAGAGGAGAGAAGGAGGAGGAGGAGGAGGGAGGAGGAGGAGGAGAAGGAGGAGGAGGAAAGAAGGAGGAGAGGAGGAGGAGGAGGAGGAGGAGAAAGATGGAGAGACTGTGATTAAAGTTAAACAGAAGAAGGAAACAGGCCGCGTCACTTTGTAATTCAGGTCACGGCTGTTTGTGTCTGAAGTGACTCAGTCAAGTAGAAAAAGCTGCTGAGTGTCAGTGAACGCAGCACGGCCACAAATATGCACTGTAAAACAAAGAGTACCTGAAGTACTCAGTGTTTATATATGTATGCACTGTAAAACAAAGTGTACCTGAAGTACTCAGTGTTTTATATATGTACTGTAAAACAAAGTGTACCTGAAGTACTCAGTGTTTTATATATGCACTGTAAAACAAAGTGTACCTGAAGTACTCAGTGTTTTATATATGTATGCACTGTAAAACAAAGTGTACCTGAAGTACTCAGTGTTTTTATATGTACTGTAAAACAAAGTGTACCTGAAGTACTCAGTGTTTTATATATGTACTGTAAAACAAAGAGTACCTGAAGTACTCAGTGTTTTATATATGTACTGTAAAACAAAGTGTACCTGAAGTACTCAGTGTTTTATATATGTACTGTAAAAAAAGTGTACCTGAAGTACTCAGTGTTTTATATATGTATGCACTGTAAAACAAAGTGTACCTGAAGTACTCAGTGTTTTATATATGCACTGTAAAACAAAGTGTACCTGAAGTACTCAGTGTTTTATATATGTACTGTAAAACAAAGAGTACCTGAAGTACTCAGTGTTTTTATATGTACTGTAAAACAAAGTGTACCTGAAGTACTCAGTGTTTTATATATGTACTGTAAAACAAAGTGTACCTGAAGTACTCCGTGTTTTATATATGCACTGTAAAACAAAGAGTACCTGAAGTACTCAGTGTTTTATATGTACTGTAAAACAAAGTGTACCTGAAGTACTCAGTGTTTTATATATGTATGCACTGTAAAACAAAGAGTACCTGAAGTACTCAGTGTTTTATATATGTATGTACTGTAAAACAAAGTGTACCTGAAGTACTCAGTGTTTTATATATGTACTGTAAAAACAAAGAGTACCTGAAGTACTCAGTGTTTTATATATGCACTGTAAAACAAAGAGTACCTGAAGTACTCAGTGTTTCATATATGTACTGTAAAACAAAGTGTACCTGAAGTACTCAGTGTTTCATATATGTACTGTAAAACAAAGTGTACCTGAAGTACTCAGTGTTTTATATATGTACTGTAAAACAAAGAGTACCTGAAGTATTCAGTGTTTTATATATGTATGCACTGTAAAACAAAGTGTACCTGAAGTACTCAGTGTTTTATATATGTACTGTAAAACAAAGAGTACCTGAAGTATTCAGTGTTTTATATATGTATGCACTGTAAAACAAAGTGTACCTGAAGTACTCAGTGTTTTATATATGCACTGTAAAACAAAGTGTACCTGAAGTACTCAGTGTTTTATATATGTACTGTAAAACAAAGAGTACCTGAAGTACTCAGTGTTTTATATATGCACTGTAAAACAAAGTGTACCTGAAGTACTCAGTGTTTTATATATGTACTGTAAAACAAAGTGTACCTGAAGTACTCAGTGTTTTATATATGTACTGTAAAAACAAAGTGTACCTGAAGTACTCAGTGTTTTATATATGTACTGTAAAAACACAGTAAAAATACTGCATTTTAAAAGTATCAACAAGTACTCACAGTATTCTTATTCTCTCAGATTTTACAGTGTATATTTATGTCTATATTCATCAGTCAGCTGTTTCACTATTTGCTGACTGTTTTAGACCAAATTATTAATTAATTAATTACATGTTAGAAAAATTATTTATATTTTATATAAAACTTATTTACTAAATATTATGTTTGAATTAAAAACGTAATACGTTTATAAATATGAGTAAATTAATGAAATTAGTTTGATGATGTCACTCACTTTGATTTATAATATAATATATATAATATATAATTTAATCTCTTTACTTTATGTTTAAAATGTTTATTAACATGCTGGTCAGGTGACACCTTTTTCAAAATAAGAGCGCAGAGTAACGTCACCTATCCTGAGTTTGTTCATTTATTTAAAAAAAAAAAGAATTAAAACAAACATTAAAATAGATTAAATAAAGTCGAATTAAACAGGGTGCAGTTGTACTGTGATATATTGTTACTGTTATTGTATTTACAAAAACTATAAACTGTATGAGTCAGAAAAACTCGACGACACCGAGCCAGTTTTTAACTTTGTTTATCATCGTCAACCAAAGAAAGATTTAGATTTGCAGCCATGAGACACACACGAACACACTGATGACAACACGTTAATAAAAATGTAATACAAATAAAACACAGTGATGACAATGAGCAGCATATATCAACGACAGAAATACACATACATGATGAAACAGCTACAAGAACATTTAAATTTAAAAAAATGTCGCACTGTCCCTTTAAGACAGATTTAAGGTCCACCTGCAGATAATGAAGCTGACGTTAGCCAATGTGGAAAAATGTGTGTGTGTCTTATCTGTGCGTCAATTATTCAAGCAAATTGTGGGAGAGCTCGTTAATGGAGGCGGCTGTTTCCATCACGGCCCAGTTCACCACAGGAAGCGTGAACCTCACAGCCTGGAGGTCAGCAGCTGATAAACATCTACCTCCTCAGCGCCGCTTGTTTCCACTCACAGTCTGATTTACCCGAGTCCTCCAAACGCACCACGGCCAGAGGCATGCTGTTGTGTTTGAGCAAAACACCCCATGAAATCTAAAAAAGACAAACGGACTGAAGGAGGTCACAGCGGCCGTCAGGACACAGACCCACAACCCGAACACAGAGAGCTCTGGAGGAAAACAGAACAACAACTTGTGGTTTCACTGGGAAAAAATAGCAACAATTAAAACTGTCAGCAGCACTCTGAATTCACACAGTCACACAAACTTTAAAGGTTGTGACATGGAAATACAACCGAACCCCATGAATCTGACTGTCTGGGGAAAAAGTCTGAGACTCAAAATATTTTTGGGAAATATAAAAAGAATGTGAAAATATACTGACATATCACTTTGTTCTGTAAATTTGACTTTATTCTGTAGATACGACCTTTTTCTTGCGGTTCTTGCATGAGCACATATTCACTTTATTAATTAATAATAATCACCAACCACCTGCGTTTCAAAACTCATTGAGGTATGTAAAGTTTTATCTTGAAGATGTACATGTTTATTCTCTCTGATGTGTTTTTTGATATATTTATTTATCCTCAACATATTTCATGTTTGTTTTTTTGAGAGTAAAATTACAGTTTTTGATTATTACAGTTTATAACCGTTTGTTCTTGCACAGGCACACATGCACTTTATATTGATAATCAATGATAAGCTGTCACACCGCGGTGAGGTCAAGCTGGGTTTTTGTTATGTCTTGTCATTTCCTGTTTTATTTTGAAAGATAACTCTCCTCTCGTTTCAGGTCACTTGCCCTTCCTCGTGTGTCACCGGTCTGATTGTTTCCACCTGTTCCCCATCACCTTGTGTATATAGTCTGCGTCTCCCTTTGTCTTGTGTTTCGTCCTTCGTAGCTGCACCAAAGCCTTTATTTCACAGTCCATAGCCACAGCTCCTTAGCTCAAGTATTCTTTGTTTCTTCCTCATATGAGTGATTTTCTGTTGTACTTCCTAGTCTAGCTTTTTGTTACTTTGTATCTAGTCTAGTGTGTTTCCAGCCTCGTTTTGAGCCTTAAGTTGATGTTTCATAGCCTTTTTGTTTTTACTCTTTATGAGTGATTTTGATTTCGTTAATCTTTAATACGAGCAGTCTTTGCTTTATTGTTCCTCGCTGAGAGTGATTTTGATTTTGTTATTTAGAGTAGTTCAGTGTTTTTTCCTCCTTGGAGTGATTTTTGTTTTCTTTAGTTTAGGCCCTTTTCATAGCCTCACTCAGTCGAGGATTTTTGCCGTCCTGAATAAAACAGCTTACTGCCTAAACTCTGCATGTGAGTCCTCATTCGAGTCCCGGCCTGACATAATCATTCAAAGTAATTTTTTTAAAAGTACCCAAGTATCTAAGTAGAAGTTCTATCAGAGTTTTACAAAGTCAAAACGTTGCGACTTCTTCACGACACATTCGATGTTTTTAGGATTTTACTTGAAATGCTTCGACTTGTCCTCCACATGTTTATTCATGACTTTAATCTGGAGATTTTTACAGTTTATTACTGTAAAAAAAAAGTGAAGGTTCATTTTGATCGTTAAACCGCGACAAACGATAAACTCTGGTTCAAGCAGAGAAGTAAAAAGGCGTCGTGGCTGAAAATATAATTCAAAAATATGGAACATTTTCATTCTCTCTGCGTATAAATGCCACAGAGGAGCCAGCTGCCCCCGTCATATTTACCCCTGTGGTTCTGCTGCATACTCAATCACCTCTGACGTAACTCGTATATCCCAGCAGGGCTGGAGGTACCCTGAAGGCAGCACTGTGCTCTTTTGTTCAGTCGGTATGAATCCACGCTCTATATTTATGACGTTATGATGGATTTAGGATTAGAAATATTAAACACAATAACCTAAAACATGACAAATGATATTCTGCTGACTATGAAGAGAAAAACAATCTGAGATTTCAAAATAAAAGTCAAAATATTTTGAAAAAATGATTAAATCTGTCAATATTACCACTTCTTCATCACCTTATTAAATACTTTTCACCTTTTCTCTAAATATTTTGATTATTGATGGAGAATGCAGCAAAGGGCCGGCGGTCGGATTCGAACCACGAGCCGCCGCTGAGCCTTCGTACACGGGGTTAGTCTTCAAATGAACTTTATTCTCCACACATCACGATTTTATCTCGTAAATATCTTTGGATATTTTGATTTTAGTCTTTAAATCTCAGATGTTTGTCTCTTAAACTCTAATATGGCTTCAGGTCCCGTCCCCTCCGTCAGCTTCTAAAACTCGAGGTCCCAGCCGGACTCTTCGTCAGGAGGGGGGTCTTCTGTGTCCTCGGGGAAATAGTCAAAGTTGCTGTTGTCCAGCGGCCCGTTCACCTGACGGAGGAAAAGCTCAGACGTTAGCGCTCTCTGTCCGCGTGCCGCTACCTCGAAGCAGACTCTGAAGCGTTACCCACCGTGGGCGTGAACGGAGAGCCGACGGTTCCCTGGCGGAGGCCGTCCCAGTTGAATCCTTCGAACCACCTGAAGGACAAAGACACGTTGCCATGACGACAGCCTCGCTTTATCTCCGACAGAGCGGCGGTCGGCAGTGACTCACTTGTGTTTCTGGATGTCCTTCACCCCGTTCTTCTGGTTTCCCAGCCTCTCTGAAGGGTTGTCCCTGAGAAACAAGCGCACACACGTTGTTGGCCGTGAAGAAAAAACTTCAGTTAAGGCGGATTAACAACCTGCAGAGTCTCTTGATGAGGTTGGCGGCGCTCTTGGTGATCTTCTTGGGAAACTCGATCATGTCGATGCCTCTCAGGATGATGTTGTAGGTCTTCATGGGATCAGAGCCCGAAAATGGAGGACTGGAGACGGAGAGGTTTGAAAAGATTAGACGCCAGGAACGCCGAACCCGCGACAAAGGATCTGGATACTTCCCGTGTTGATATAAGTGTGTGAACATCTGCTGGCGTACCTGCCACTGAGCAGCTCAAAGACCAGTATTCCCAGAGACCAGCAGTCAGCTGAGCTGTCGTGGCCTTTGTTCAGGATGATCTCAGGAGCGACGTACTCCGGAGTCCCACAAAATGTCCACGTCTTCTTACCCAGACCGACCTTCTTAGCAAAGCCAAAGTCCACCTGTACCAAACAGACACGTGATGAACATCAACTCTTCGTCAAACCCACATTGTTGCGTTCTATCTGGAAGACGCGCGTCCACACCAGCTTGGCGTATCCTCGGTGGTCCAGTATGATGTTCTCAGGTTTGAGGTCTCTGTAGATGATTCCTCTGGAGTGCAGGAAAGCCAGAGCCTCGATGACGCAGCCGGTGTAGAACCGAGTGATGCCGTCATCAAAGGATCCCCTGAAAGGTCGAAGAGCCGAAGCTGAAGATTTCATCGTCTTTCAAAGTAAAACAAACAACAACACAATCGCACACCTGTCTCGCAGTACCGTCCACAGTTCTCCTCCGAGACAGGCCTCCAGCAGCATGTAGAGATATTTGGAGTCTCTGAAGGTCCGATACAGCCTGCAGGAAGACGAAGTGACAACGACCAAGACAAACGAAGATATTTAAAGCCACACAAGTTTACGTGAGGAGAAGTACGTAACGCTTTACGGCACTAAGTCACACAGCAGCAACTATTTCACTGATTCTGGTGAAACTGGATCATATTTTATGGAGGAAATGTTTTCTGGTTTTCCCTCTGATGTCCTCCGGCTGCTCCGCCTCAACTCTCTGTGATTTACAGAGTTTATGATGGACAGTGAAGTAAACTGCTGACAGCTGTAGCTGCTGTTAGCTCATGTTAGCTAGTCAGTGTTAGCTGCTGTTAGCTCATGTTAGCTCACTCTGTTAGCTGCTGTTAGCTCATGTTAGCTTCTGTTAGCTGCTGTTAGCTCATGTTAGCTCAGACTGTTAGCATGTTAGCTCAGTCTGTTAGCTGCTGTTAGCTGCTGTTAGCTCAGTCTGTTCGCTCAGTCTGTTAGCCCATGTTAGCTGGGCTAACATGGGCTAACAACAATATGTTTGCTCATGTTAGCTTAGTCTGTTAGCTCATGTTAGCTCAGTCTGTTAGCTCATGATAGCTCAGTCTGTTAGCTGCTGTTAGCTCAGTCTGTTAGCTCATGTTAGCTCAGTCTGTTAGCTTCTGTTAGCTGCTGTTAGCTCTGTTTGTTAGCACATTAAGTTGCTGCTGTTAGCTCTGTTTGTTAGCTGTTGTTAGCTGGTGTTAGCTCAGTCTGTTAGCTGCTGTTGGCTCTGTTTGTTAGCTGTTGTTAGCTCAGTCTGTTAGCTGATGTTAGCTCAGTCTGTTAGCTGGTGTTAGCTCAGTCTGTTAGCTGCTGTTAGCTCAGTCTGTTAGCTGATGTTAGCTCAGTCTGTTAGCTGTTGTTAGCTGATGTTAGCTCTGTTTGTTAGAACATTAAGTTGCTGCTGTTAGCTCTGTTTGTTAGCTGTTGTTAGCTGGTGTTAGCTCAGTCTGTTAGCTGCTGTTAGCTGGTGTTAGCTCAGTCTGTTAGCTGCTGTCAGATCAGTCTGTTAGCTGCTGTTAGCTCAGTCTGTTAGCTGCTGTTAGCTCAGTCTGTTAGCTGCTGTTAGCTCAGTCTGTTAGCTGGTGTTAGCTCAGTCTGTTAGCTGCTGTTAGCTCAGTCTGTTAGCTGGTGTTAGCTCAGTCTGTTGCTGTTAGCTCAGTCTGTTAGCTGCTGTTAGCTGCTGTTAGCTCTGTTTGTTAGCACATTAAGTTGCTGCTGTATGTTGAGTCCTCACTCAGATGAAATGCAGATTGCCTCTAAAGATCTCCATGGTTACAAGCTGAGTATGTATTATCTTCAGTAACTATGTGGTTTGATGTGGTTTCATCCACAGCAGGTTCAGAGTCTGAGGTGAGGGCTCAGGTGTTCGACCTGATGATGAACGGACTGTGAGCCTCCATCATGATGCGCCGCTCCGACAGGATGTGGCCCTGCTGGCTGGTGTCCAGGATGTGACGCTTCTTCAACACTTTGAGGGCAAACGACCGGCTGGTGTCATTCTTCAGCTGCACCTGAACACACCATCACATCCCGTTCATTACACAGGGGCAGGAGCAGCGTGCATCTGTACTCCACCTAACACACTAACACTCACCAGCTCCACTCGGCTGAAGCCTCCCATCCCCAGAGTGCAGATGACATTGAAATCACTGAGGGACACGCTGGAAAAGAAATCTGCCTCCGCCTGCAGCCTGCACATACAAAACCAGAAGCTGAACATCCACCGCCCGGCCTGTGTGCAGCTGTACAGATCTGCAAAGTTCCTTTAGGAACATTTCAAAGGTGACCCACACTCCTTTGCACACGAGTTTAACATGCAGAAAACAAACCAAAACTATCGCCCAGGATTCAGCACTGAGACTCACCAACGTTGGGTTTGTGGTTGCAGGTATTCAGAAGTCGATCGTTAGCGTTAGCTTCCTTTATGCTGTCTTATGTAATCTGTGACTTTTTACTCATTGTTTGTTTGGAAAGAAAAGTCTTAACCAAGTGCTCATGGTGGGAACTGTCTCTGTAAATAATATCACAGATTGTACAGACCAGGTCTGCTTTACATGGACAGTGTCAGGAGATAACTTGTTATGATTTGAAGCTGTGTGAATAAAACTGAATTAAAGGTGGAGGCGGAGGCCGAAGGGCGACCCTGGACCACGGTATCTGCCTCATCCACCTAATATAGAAATCAGTGGAGCTGAATGACACCTGGTTACTGTGACCACGCCCACCTGTCAATCAAAGCCTGCATAACTTTAATCCTTAATATAATGTGAACAGGTGAGTTGTATATAAATTCACCCTCAGTACAGTTGTCATGAACGGGGAAATTAGCTACAGAGACCAAAACTGTTTTTTGTACCAGGCTGTAAACATGTTTATTTCTGCTGTGAAACATGGGGACTTATGGAGACTGACTCACTGCTGGAGCCAGCTGAACTTTCATGATAGATGATTTAAAATGAATGAACTCACTTGGCCTTGAGCTCATCGCTGTCGTACTGCTTGTTGTTGACGTCGTCCAGTCCTCCAATCAGCTGTTTGAAAGACCTGCGACATGCGTACTGATGAGTTAACGGACACAAAGACAAAAAACCGAAATCACGGTGAACAAAGATCCTCACTGACTCTCTATCAATGACCAGACACGTGACGTCTCCCACAGCTGTGACGCTGGCTGTACGGACGTCCTCTCTGCAAAGGAGACAAGGACTCAGTGAAGGACACGAGGTTGGAGACACTGAAGCTTTGAAATGCTTTGTTCATGAGTTTATGTGTGCTTCACCCTTTCAGAGCCTGCTCTCCAAACCAGTCTCCTTTGGACAGAGTCTTCATGGTCACCTGCTCGTCGCTGGCTGAGTCCTGCTGAGAGACCTTCACCTGTGGACACCACGGATCACTTTTAGTTTTAAGGTTGTCACATTTTGTCATCTCGCATCACGGAGACCAGGTCCAGACTCAAACTGTCGATACGCTGCAGCTTCCTCTGTCTGCAGCCGACGCTGTCTAAAACCTGGACGTAGTCTCCGTGACGTCCCCACAGACTGTCTAAAACCTGGCGTAGTCTCCGTGACGTCCCCACAACTGTCTAAAACCTGGCGTAGTCTCCATGACGTCTCCGCAGACTGTCTAAAACCTGGACGTAGTCTCCGTGACGTCTCCGCAGACTGTCTAAAACCTGGACGTAGTCTCCGTGACGTCCCCGCAGACTGTCTAAAACCTGGACGTAGTCTCCGTGACGTCCCCGCAGACTGTCTAAAACCTGGCGTAGTCTCCGTGACGTCCCCGCAGACTCTCTAAAACCTGGACGTAGTCTCTGTGACGTCCCCGCAGACTGTCTAAAACCTGGACGTAGTCTCCGTGACATCCCCGCAGACTGTCTAAAACCTGTACGTAGTCTCCGTGACGTCCCCACAGACTGTCTAAAACCTGGACGTAGTCTCTGTGACGTCCCCGCAGACTGTCTAAAACCTGGACGTAGTCTCCGTGACGTCCCCGCAGACTGTCTAAAACCTGGACGTAGTCTCTGTGACGTCTCCGCAGACTGTCTAAAACCTGGACGTAGTCTCCGTGACATCCCCACAGACTGTCTAAAACCTGGACGTAGTCTCTGTGACGTCCCCGCAGACTGTCTAAAACCTGGACGTAGTCTCTGTGACGTCCCCGCAGACTGTCTAAAACCTGGACGTAGTCTCAGTGACGTCCCCGCAGACTGTCTAAAACCTGGACGTAGTCTCAGTGACGTCCCCGCAGACTGTCTAAAACCTGGACGTAGTCTCCGTGACGTCCACGCAGACTGTCTTAAACCTGGACGTAGTCTCTGTGACGTCCACGCAGACTGTCTAAAACCTGGACGTAGTCTCTGTCTCAGGCTAATCTACATTGACACAAACAGGCGGTTGCTGAATGACGCCTGGTTGCTGAAACAAGCCACCTGTCAATCAGTTGGACATTTGGACATGGGGACTTCTGGAGCCAGCCTCAGGTGGACGTTAGAGGAACTGATGTGACACAAACCTCACAGCTGTAGAGGTTTGTGTCACATCAGTTCAGTCTTGGTGACGTCGCACCTTGACGACAGGCCACGTGGTCGAGACTCAAACTCAGAATCAGCTGACTCCTTGGCTCTGTTATTCTCTCTTCACCTTCATCGCTCTTCCTCACCTGTCCTTCACTGATGATGAAGAATGTGTCTCCGGTGGCTCCCTGACGAATAATGTAATCACAGTCGCTGTAATGAGTCTGAGAGGCAGAGAGAGAGATGTGAATCATGTGCCCTCAGGTTACTGAATGTTTCAAACCATTCGTCAAGGTGCAGGAACAGATCCTGTCACGCGTGCGAGCGAGTGCTCAGAGCAGATCTTAAAGAACCGTCACCTCCTCCAACACGTCGGCCAGTTTGCTGAGAATGTCCTCGGGCAGCGACTGAAACGAGGGAACGCTGCGAGGAGAGTTTAGAGACAGAGGCGTGAGTCAGTGTGAAGTGATGAGAGCTGAAGAGCTGGAGACGATGTGTTTGAGCTGTACCTGCGGAGGAAGTCAGTGTACTGCGAGTGTTTGATGAGGCCCGTCCTCATCATGATGGTCTGAAAACCCTGACGGTCAATCGCCCAGAGCTTGATGTCAGTCAGAGCTGCAGACACACAGACACATGAAGCGTTGGTCCTGAGAGATAAGATACATGAACTCACTATGAACTGTGAGACTGGCAGCAGTAATATGTGTGGTGGACCTCGTGCAGGATCACAGCAGCAGCCACGATCCACGAGAACCTGCTGGACGACAGAGACAGAAACTCCAGGGAAGAAGTTTAGTGAGTGACATGAGTTTCTGCAAACCTCGAGTCTAGCTCAATGATTCGACGCTCAGCCCCAGCAGCAGTCAGCCCAGAACCAGAACCAGAACCAGAACCTGCAGCGGCTGATATCAGAGACTAGTCCAGCAGCGGCTGATATCAGAGACTAGTCCAGCAGCGGCTGATATCAGAGACTAGTCCAGCAGCGGCTGATATCAGAGACTAGTCCAGCAGCAGCTGATATCAGAGACTAGTCCAGCAGCGGCTGATATCAGAGACTAGTCCAGCAGCGGCTGATATCAGAGACTAGTCCAGCAGCTGATATATCAGAGACTAGTCAGAGAGCTAGCTGATATCAGAGACTAGTCCAGCAGCAGCTGATATCAGAGACTAGTCCAGCAGCGGCTGATATCAGAGACTAGTCCAGCAGCGGCTGATATCAGAGACTAGTCAGCAGCTGATATCAGAGACTAGTCCAGCAGCCTGATATCAGAGACTAGTCACCCAGCAGCAGCTGATATCAGAGACTAGTCCAGCAGCGGCTGATATCAGAGACTAGTCCAGCAGCGGTTGATATCAGAGACTA
>CM014093.1:32973707-33000784 GCA_004119915.2 Collichthys lucidus
TTTGAACACGACCAATAAAGAAATGGAGGTGTTGACTCTGAGGAACGTCACCCTGAATGATGCGGGGGAGTACACCTGCCTGGCAGGAAACTCCATCGGATTCTCTCATCACTCGGCGTGGCTCACCGTCGTCAACGGTACGTCACCACGTTCGCAAACTCAACTCGTGATCCTGCGGAAACTGATCTGACGTTTGTCTCCGCTCAGACCTGCCGCCGTCCCCGCTGCCCTCTCAGACGTACCTGGAGATCTTCATCTACTGCCTCGGCTTTTTCATCATCATCATCCTCACGGCCACGGCAGTCATCTGCAGACTGTGCTGCGCGCCGAAGAAGAGCGACTTCAGCAGCCAGTTAGCTGTCCAGAAGCTAGCCAAGAGCATCCCTCTGAGGAGACAGGTAAGACGTCTGTCTGTCTGTCTGTCTGTCTGTCTGTCTGTCTGTCTGTCTGTCTGTCTGTCTGTCTGTCTGTCTGTCTGTCTGCTGTTTCCAAAGACAAACCTTTCCTCACCTCACCTTGTACCTTTCCTCCCTCGGTAGGTGTCGGTCGAGTCCTCGTCCTCCCTTCAGTCTGGGATGTGTTTGATGCGTCAGTCTCGTCTCTCCAGCGCCGCCACCACCATCCTGGCAGGAGTGTCGGAGTACGAACTTCCCTACGATCCCGTCTGGGAGCTGCCACGTGACAGGTACGACCTGCCCGAAACAAAACAGATTGTGAGTGCAGCTTCAACTCTAAGGGAACTATTCGTACAAAGGAGACACTGCAGCAGCACAGAGACTCAACAGAGTCAGTCGAAGGCAGCTTGAGGTTGTTGCCGAGCAACCAGGGTCAGCTGCAGGTCAGAGCAGTTAACTGCAGCTGTGCTCTGTCTGTGTGTGAGTGACTGCTGAGAGACACAGAAAATCTCTAAATGAAGCCCCTCCAACTAGTGGACGCTAATGCCAAACGGTAGGTGGTATCAAAAAGCCCAAATGAGCGTGAGCATCCTCATCTTGTCGACCATGTGGATGCTGAATTTCAGTGTGTGAAGTTACAA
Organism: Collichthys lucidus; assembly: GCA_004119915.2. Lineage (NCBI taxonomy): Eukaryota > Metazoa > Chordata > Actinopteri > Sciaenidae > Collichthys > Collichthys lucidus. The sequence goes on from CM014093.1 coordinate 32,974,744, forward strand.
ACTGTGACCTGGGCAGAGAGAGAAAGAACAGGTGCCCCGTGCTCCTCTGGGACATTTCTCCTCTCCAGTTTACATGGGAGTAGATGGGGCTGTCGGTGGGTGATCCTGGAGCATCAGTGCGTCTCCCGCCAAAACTATAAGTCTGACAGCTTCAGCAGTGATATCGCTGCGTAGCCCACGAATTTTCCTACGTCCCTATGTAGAAATTATTTCTGTAGAGTGACATTTGTGGCCACGAGAATACTGCCTGTTGTTAATGTGATGTCATTGAAATGTGTGTGTGGTGCTCAGGCTGGCGCTGGGGAAGCCTCTGGGTGAAGGATGCTTCGGTCAGGTGGTTCTGGCCGAGGCCGTCGGAGTCGACAAAAATAAACCGACGCGCCTGACGAAGGTCGCCGTGAAGATGCTCAAAGGTGAGAAGAAGAGTCTGAAGGAGACCTCGTTCATTTAGTGATAATAAATAATCATGAACTTTATTTCATTTCATTTTAATTCACTAAATTCATTTGGAAACGTTGAATATGAGAGATCCTGCGGTGCAGCTCCTCATGTGAACCGTCCACCTTCTGTGTTTTAGCCTGTGGTGCTACGTGTACAGTGTGAAACACTTCAAGACGGGTCAATAAACTGGACAATTAGAAATAACACAAGAATCATATGTCCAACGCTTTTTTTCCAATTATTTCGAAGTCAACACATCTGTGTTCGTGAACGTATCGTTCAGTTTGAACTCATCAGTCAGGACAGGAAACGATTAGTTCACGACTCAACTGTGAGTCCGAACTTCCCAACACTGCTCTGTGTTCAGTATCCATCTGCTCTCATGTGTTTGAGTTTTAGATTTGTTTTATTTCTCCTGCGGGGATTGTTTGTGTGTTTCTCTTGATGGATTTCTTGTTGAACCATAAGAGATCATAAAGATCGCGTCCCGTAACGTGAAGCTTGTTGTGTGCAGCCGACGCCACAGAGAAGGATCTGTCCGACCTGATCTCCGAGATGGAGATGATGAAGATGATCGGGAAACACAAGAACATCATCAACCTGCTGGGCGCGTGCACTCAGGACGGTGAGCGCGCGCTTCATGTGTGACGTCTGTCAGCTGTTGTTACGTCAGATGTTAACGGTGACGCCTCCTCCACCTCCTGCGTGTCTCCGTCAGGCCCTCTCTATGTGGTGGTGGAGTACGCCTCGCAGGGGAACCTGAGGGAGTGTCTCCGCGCCCGGCGACCCGTCGGGTTGGAGTACTGGAGCGGATCCAGGCAGGTTTCTCTGGGCAGCTTTGAGCTGATGGAGCTGGTGTCTGCGGCGTACCAGGTGGCCCGAGGAATGGCGTACCTCGCCTCGAAGAAGGTCGGTTCACACGTTATACACTGACTTTAAATCCGTTTCATTTGCTGTGTGCGTTCGTATCATGAAGCTCCTCTGCCTTCAGTGTATTCACAGAGACCTGGCAGCCAGAAACGTTCTCGTCACAGAAGATAACGTGATGAAGATCGCCGACTTCGGCCTGGCTCGAGATATCCACCACATCGACTACTACAAGAAGACCACTAACGTGAGGCGGACCGGCTTCAGCAGAGCCAAAGTTAACGTCAGTGATGAGACGAGTTCTGACCCACGTCTTCATGTCCCCACAGGGTCGACTGCCCGTCAAGTGGATGGCACCAGAAGCTTTGTTCGACCGAGTCTACACGCACCAGAGTGATGTGTGAGTTCAACCAGAAGTCCCCGCAGACTGTCTAAAACCTGGACGTAGTCTCCGTGACGTCCCCGCAGTCTCTGTGACCACAGACTGTCTAAAACCTGGACGTAGTCTCCGTGACGTCCCCGCAGACTCTGTGACCACAGACTGTCTAAAACCTGGACGTAGTCTCCGTGACGTCCCCGCAGACTCCGTCCCCACAGACTGTCTAAAACCTGGACGTAGTCTCCGTGACGTCCCCGCAGACTGTCTAAAACCTGGACGTAGTCTCCGTGACGTCCCCGCAGACTGTCTAAAAACTGGACGTAGTCTCCGTGACGTCCCCGCAGACTGTCTAAAACCTGGACGTAGTCTCTGTGACTATAGACTGTCTAAAACCTGGACGTAGTCTCCGTGACTATAGACTGTCTAAAAAATGGACGTAGTCTCTGTGACGTCCCCGCAAACTGTCTAAAACCTGGACACAGTCTCCGTGACCACAGACTGTCTAAAACCTGGACGCAGTCTCCGTGACCACAGACTGTCTAAAACCTGGACGTAGTCTCCGTGACCACAGACTGTCTAAAACCTGGACGTAGTCTCCGTGACCACAGACTGTCTAAAACCTGGACGCAGTCTCCGTGACCACAGACTGTCTAAAACCTGGACGTAGTCTCTGTGACTATAGACTGTCTAAAACCTGGACGTAGTCTCCGTGACGTCCCCGCAGACTGTCTAAAACCTCGACGTAGTCTCCGTGACGTCCCCGCAGACTGTCTAAAACCTGGACGTAGTCTCTGTGACGTCCTCGCAGACTGTCTAAAACCTGGACGTAGTCTCTATGACGTCCCCGCAGACTGTCTAAAACCTGGACGTAGTCTCTGTGACGTCCCCGCAGACTGTCTAAAACCTGGACGTAGTCTCTGTGACGTCCCCGCAGACTGTCTAAAACCTGGACGTAGTCTCTGTGACGTCCCCGCAGACTGTCTAAAACCTGGACGTAGTCTCTGTGACGTCCTCGCAGACTGTCTAAAACCTGGACGTGGTCTCTGTGACGTCCCCGCAGACTGTCTAAATCCTGGACGTAGTCTCTGTGACGTCCTCGCAGACTGTCTAAAACCTGGACGTAGTCTCCGTGACGTCCTCGCAGACTGTCTAAAACCTGGACGTAGTCCCTGTGACGTCCTCGCAGACTCATGGTGTTTTTCTGTATCAGGTGGTCTTTCGGAGTCTTGCTGTGGGAGATCTTCACCCTCGGTGGGTCTCCTTACCCCGGGGTCCCGGTGGAGGAGCTCTTCAAGCTGCTGAAGGAAGGACACCGCATGGAAAAACCTTGGGCCTGCACTCAGGAGCTGTGAGTACAGACAGTCAGGGACTCTCAGCTGCTTGTTTTGTGCTCGAGTATTTTCGTATTTTCTCGTAATGTTCCATGTTTGATCAGGTACCTGATGATGAGGGACTGCTGGCACGCCGTCCCGTCCCGCAGACCGACCTTCCAACAGCTGGTGGAAGATTTAGACCGCACTCTGTCTCTGATGGCGAACCAGGTAAAGACATTCAGAAGAAACAAGTGTGAAGATTTAAGATCATAATAAATGTTTGAATGTTGACGTTGGCTCACAGACATTAAACAGTTAACCCCTCTGCTTACACTTCAGCTGCTTTCAGTGTCTCCAGGTCGCAGCTTGAACTCTTTCACTTCATCTCTCCGTCTGTTCAGGAGTACCTGGATCTGGCCGTTCCTCTCGTCCAGTATTCTTCTGTCTCGGCTCATTCCTGTAACTCCACATAGGCGCCGTGGGACTCGTTCCCTTCCTGGATCACCTTCATACCGCTTCCTCTGCTGCGCGGGGCGGCGCTAAATCCCCAGACGAGGCCGAGCGGAGGAGCTCGGACGAGCTGCTTCACTGCCGTCTATCAGCAGCAGCCTGATGTGAAGAACAGCTGGACCGAGCCGGACTCCCCAGCAAGGCCTCAGGAAGCAGCTCACACACCATCCCATTCATACAGGGTGCAGAGACCGAGTCCACCCGCTGATAGAAGACTGTGGGAGCCGGGCTCGGCTCCGGTTCTGCCCATTGCATTACTGCTTTGGTAATGTTAATAATAACGTCAGTGTGAATATTGTAAATAATAGTTTTGTGTTATATGGAAGAGATGAAGGGACAATTAGATGAATTTAATACACAACTATCTCTATAAATGTTAAATTTGACTTTTTGTTTGTGCCAGGAATGAATCACATTTATAGATTCATTCCTCAAGTTCTTTTGTGCGTTTGTATTCGTTTATTTATTTCCCACTAATATTTATGTGTCTCAGTCCGCAGTGATGTCATGTTGCCAAAGGTGTTCTGATCTGCCAGTGTTACAGCTCCACATTGCACTTATCCTCCAGCTGATCGCAGCCTGCCATGGACAGAAAATGCTTCTAGTTGAATGTGTCAAATAACAAACAGTATTAAAATCCTTTTGAATTTTTACTGCGCTTTGATTTAATGTACAAAATGTGATAACTTGCTGTTTGGAAACTGTCACAGCGCCCTCTAGAGGACGAGGAGGAAGTCAGTTTATTGTAGTCGTTCCCTTAAACACGTTTATTATTGTGACCATGACAACAGAAGTCGATGCTAACCCTCGATTCATGAAACCTTGTGCATGACGGAGTCGGTTTTCCTCCTGAGCTCCAGCTGATCAGGGTCGGCCCGGTTTCAGACCCGCTTCCGACCAGAGGCCGATATACCGAGATAACCTGAGTCAATCTGACTTCAATACAAGACCTGAAGCCGTTACCTAACCGTAACCGTGTGATTAATATTGTAATCATGACGACAAACGTCCGTTTTTAAAAAAAAAAAAAAATGTATAAATTCCAAAAGGGGGCGACAACGCTGCAGGACCAGCAGAGGACCCCACTGTGTCCGTGCCGTGTCACGGTCCTCGTTTGGTAATGTAGACCTGTAAGTGTGAAAGACCTTGAAGATGAAGATAAAACACACACACGTGTGTGTGTGTGTGTGTGTGTGGTGTGTGTGTGTGTGTGTGTGTGTGTGTGTGTGTGGTGTGTGTGTGTGTTGTGTGTGTGTGTGTGTGTGTGTGTTGTACAAAAAAAGATGAACTGTGGGAAGAGAAGCTTGTTTTTATCACACACACACCATACACACATCTCGGCCTGTCTGTGACTTCTTGTCCCATGTATCCGCTGGCTGACTTCAGGAACACGTTCCCGGTGCTCGGTGTATTTAGTTACCGCCTCGTACTGAACTGCATCAGTCTGAACGGCCTCGTCCAGTTTCCCCCTCGGAGATCTCCGGCTTCCCTGAAACTCTGAGTTACTTCCAGAGAAAGTTTTCTCCTTCCCGTCGTGAATCCTGCGGACACATCCTGAGCTCGGATCTCTGGTTCACCTCCAAACCACAAAGCCTCGTCTGCTCCATGCTTCTGTTACGCAACGCTCACCTGTGGACACGCTGATGACTGGCAGGTGTGTTTGTCGTGTGTTAGCATGGATGGATGGATCCAGTGACACGTGGTTCAGGTCCAATACTTCATGTACCTGCAGAACTAATGACATGCATGCATCGTGGTTAACGAGACACCTGCTGAAAACATGAGAAATCTGCGTCGACGCCGATGACGATGATGAGATAATTATCGATTATCTGTGGAAGAATGTGGAAGAGAACAGAATACTTGAACTTTTTAGGAACAATTTTTTTATCTTTAAACCTAAAGAAGAAGAAAAAACTTTAGAAATGGAACCAGACACTCAGATTTTAGTGTTTTCTGGTCTGATGTGCGTCTGTGTGGAGGCTTCAGTGAACACATTGTGTGTGTGTGTGTGGTGTGTGTGGTGTTGTGTGTGTGGGTGTGTGTGTGTGTGTGTGTGTGTGGTGTTGTGTGGAGGCTGCTCATCTTTCTCACCCGGCCTGATGGGAGTTAATGGGTAACACATCGTAACACTGAGGTGAGGAGTCTTCACCGTCTTCACCGTGTGTGACAGATGCTGAATTAGAGCCATCGTGGTGTCACTTCACACCTCCAGCACCGAGCCAACAGGCCCGGACAAACACTGAGGAGGAACGAAGTCATGAAACGTATAAATCCAGACTGGCAGCTTTATCTCAGCGTAGAACGTAAAGACACATCATCAATGTGTTTATTGTGCCAACATGAAAATAAATGAATCTGCAAAGTAACTGTCAGAGACACGGAGTGCAGCAGGAATATTACATACATGTTAGGAAGTACTGCAGCAGTACTGTAGAAAAATACACGTCACATCATCGCCACCTGGTGGCTCGTCCACAAACTGCACAAATAAAAGATACAAATATTTTGTAGTTTTGGAGCAGTACTACAAGAATAACACTTTATGTCACATCCTGTTACATCACATTAATATCACATTATTGTACTTACACATATCTGTGTGTTACCTACAGTCACAGCACTCTTCAGTAAATTCAGTAAATAATCTGTGTGTGTGCAGTAAAGTATCAATAATCCAAATACACAAAGAAGAAGAAGAAGAAGAAGAGGTTCACAGCAGCTTCTATGGACATGATGGCAGAGGAGCAGAGAGTGAAGAGGACGCTGACGGAGGAAGCTAAGAAGAGAAAAGGAGAGAGTGAGCGAGCAAGAAGCCGCCAGTGGGTTTGCTGCTGGTGAGGAGGAACAAGTAAACATGGGACTGACTTTATGATGGACAGTGAAGTAAACTGCTGACAGCTGTAGCTGCTGTTAGCTCAGCTCGTCAGCTTGGTGGTGACGAACTGAGTGTTTGTACCAACAGGTGTTATGGACTACGACAGCTGTAGCTGCTGTTAGCTCAGTCTGTTAGCTCCTGTTAGCTCATGTTAGCTCAGTCTGTTAGCTGCTGTTAGATTATGTTAGCCCAGTCTGTTAGCTGCTGTTAGCTCATGTTACCTCAGTCTACTAGCTGCTGTTAGCTCATGTTACCTCAGTCTGCTAGCTGCTGTTAGTCCAGTCTGTTAGCTGCTGTTAGCTCATGTTAGCTCAGTCTGTTAGCTGCTGTTAGCTCATGTTAGCTCAGTCTGTTAGCTGCTGTTAGCTCAGTCTGATAGCTGCTGTTAGCTCATGTTAGCGCAGTCTGTTGGCTGCTGTTGGCTGCTGTTAGCTTAGTCTGTTAGCTGCTGTTAGCTCATGTTAGCTTAGTCTGTTAGCTGCTGTTAGCTCATGTTAGCTGCTGTTAGCTCAGTCTGATAGCTGCTGTTAGCTCAGTCTGATAGCTGCTATTAGCTGCTGTTAGCTCAGTCTGATAGCTGCTGTTAGCTCATGTTAGCGCAGTCTGTTGGCTGCTGTTAGCTCAGTCTGTTGGCTGCTGTTAGCTCAGTCTGTTGGCTGCTGTTAGCTCAGTCTGTTGGCTGCTGTTAGCTCAGTCTGATAGCTGCTGTTAGCACAGTCTGTTAGCCGCCGTACAAGAGTAAATGTGGGACTGACTTTTAGTGGTTGGTGAGAGCTTGGTGAAATAAAAGGCTGACAGACAGACGCCGAGCTGGGCTGACGTCTTGAGTCTTACATCAGGACAATGACAGACTTCTGAAATCACCCAGACGTGGAGAGTCGGTGAGAACCCGCGCAGAGATCTCAAACAGCATCTGGAAGAAGGAACCCATCAAATCTGAAACATCTGGAGCAGCTGGCAAAAGAAGAGTGACCAGAACAAAAGATCAGACGTGGAGGAAACACACACGACACTGAAATGATGCTTTATGTTTTAATCATGAAGAAAATCACACGGGCCAAAGTCATCACTGTAGAACATTGTTTATTACCAACCGTCAGGTTTTTACATCACAGTCAAACTCTTTAAAAAAAAAAAAACGTAATCTCAGACCAGCGAAGCCTAACGAGAGTCATGACGAGCTCCACGACCAGCGTGACAGACAGCGCCTCCGACCTCCGCGGCCTCTTTCCCGCTCACACTACATTAAATACGACAGCCTCATAAATTAACCTGTTTAAGAAAATAAATATCAGTCGTGATCGTTGCCTCTGTTCAAACATCTGTGACGGGTTCTCAGTCAAGTTTGTTGCAACTGAGAAAATCAGACTAAATCATAATAACATAATTATTACCCCTAATCACCATCTAAAGCTTCTGTGAATCATTGTGAGGAGGAAGTGTGTGTGTGTGTGTGTGTGTGTGTGTGTGTGTGCTAGTTCTCGGCTTTAGCCCCTCCCTCCACGGCGTCCACAGATCTCCTGGCGAACAGGTGGGTCGGGTCCCGGCCTCTGAAGCCGGGCTGGATGTTGAACACGGGCATGTTTCTCCAGCTCGAGGGGTTGTTGAAGGTGCCGGAGCTGGAGCCAGTGGTGCAGGGTTTGTTCTGGACCAGCTGCAGGAAGGTCTCCATGTCGGGGCCTAACCTGGCCATGAGGCCGGCCCTCACCGCCGCCACCGTCTGCTCGTCGCAGGCCTGCAGGGTCTGCAGCAGAGTGCTGTAGTACCTGGACAAGAAGGAGAAGAGCTTTGAATCCACCACGTCTTCTCACCATGCAGCCAGAGCGACAAACACACCGCCTCCTTTCTGCATCTGTGTCGGTCTACAGCTCGGTCATGGTGCGCGTCATCATGCTGACCTGTTGGGGAAATGAGTCGGCACTTGCACCACCTCTCCGATGGCGTCAGGGTTGGTTCGAGCCACAGTGCAGATGTCCAGGCTGGTGTAACAATCTTCCTGCACCTTTAACAGGACAAAGACAAACTCAGTGAGCAGAGAGACGCGTTGACGTCGCAGCGAGTCCGAATACGAGTTCACGAACCTCTGCGATCATCCTCTGGAAGATGTTGCAGCGGCGGATCGTCTGGAAAACCTTGGCTGAGATTCCCTGGGAGATGCAGTGCAGACTTTTCTTCACAAAGGTTTTCCCCTGAGGACAGACGCTCACAGGTGAGACACACAGACAGACAGACAGGTGGATGGATGATGGACAGACAGACAGACAGACTCACCTCTGTGTTGAAGGTAGCAGCTGTGTGGAGGAAGAGCTCACAGATTTCATGCATCCCGTCGGTGTCACACGTTGAGTTTTCCAGACAGGAGAAAAATCCACAGCCGACGGACACGGCTCCGTTCAAACATCTGGCCACGTCCGCTGCAAACAGAGACGCGTTCAGGTGAACATTCGAAAACAGAAAAAGCTTCATGACGGGAAATACTTTCCTTCATTTACAGTTTGTGAGGTCACACACTGTCTCAGGACTCTGCAGCCAGTCCGGTTCAGTCAAGCACAGCAAGCTCTCGCTGATGCCTGTGTGGACCTTTGCTTTGTGCACAGTCACGCTGGAGGAGGACGGAGCCATCTCCAAACGCTTCCCACAAAGTTGGGACTTCACACTTTGCACAATGCAGTCAGACAGGTACCGTTCTCCTGGGAACTGCCAAACCCGGACTCGTCCATCAGATTGCCAGATGGAGAAGTGCGGTTCGTAACTCCAGAGAAGCGTCTCTGCAGTGTGCGAGCGCCTGAACGAGCCTCTGGAAGAAAAAACATCCCACAAACCGTCCTGAAGCTTCCCAGAAGAGTCCGAGCTCCCACAGCTGCAAACGCTGGATCATCATAATAAACCCTTTGGATTAAGAACGGGATGTCAACTCAGTTCATCTGCAAGTCGAGGCAGGTGAGCGAATACTTCTGGCAGTGCTCATAGTTTTTTTACTTACTGTTAGTTTTGCACCAAAGACACAAAAACACAAAGACACAAAAACTCTGTGAGATTCTGATTTAAATGATTCAAGGAAAAAGTAAAAAATTCAACTTCAACCATCATCAAGTCTCTGATTAATGAAACTGAAGCTCTCAGGTAAATAAAAAAAGGTACCGAGATGAAGTGCAGTACTCGAGTAAAAGTACAAACTGAACCATGACTCACTCGGGCTGTTCGCGGAGAATCGTGCCCGGCGGGGAGCAGCTTCCTCCGGCAGCAGCTCGAAGCAGGCGGCGGAGCTGAGGCCGAGGAGCAGGAGCAGAGCGGAGCCGGGCAGCATGTCGTCTCACGGGGCTGTGGATGCTGGTGCTGAGGTGGTTCTGGTTCTGGTTCAGGGTTCTGGCCTTCCTGATGGTGCTGGTGCAGCTGCTGGTGCTGGTGGTCCCGTCTCACCGTCCACACCTGGTATTTCTATCAGAGCGGACCAATCAGAGCGCGTCGTTCCCGCGGGGGCGCAGTTAATGATTTGTCCATGGGTGTAATTAACCCGCGAGATAATTAGAAATTTCCACACAGACACGGAGTTACACGGAGTTTCCGAGCACGAGACAGACTCTTCAAGAAATCCGAGTTCTGGTCTGAGAAGAAGCTCAGTGAATAAAGAAGGAGGAGGAGGAGGAGGAGGAGGAGGAGGAGGAGAAGAAGGAGGAGGAGGAGGAGGAGGAGAAGGAGGAGGAGGAGGAGGAGGAGGAGAAGGAGGAGGAGGAGGAGGAGGAGAAGATGGAGAGACTGTGATTAAAGTTAAACAGAAGAAGGAAACAGGCCGCGTCACTTTGTCATTCAGGTCACGGCTGTTTGTGTCTGAAGTGACTCAGTCAAGTAGAAAAAGCTGCTGAGTGTCAGTGAACGCAGCACGGCCACAAATATGCACTGTAAAACAAAGTGTACCTGAAGTACTCAGTGTTTTATATATGTACTGTAAAAACAAAGTGTACCTGAAGTACTCAGTGTTTTATATATGTATGCACTGTAAAACAAAATGTACCTGAAGTACTCAGTGTTTTATATATGTACTGTAAAACAAAGTGTACCTGAATTACTCAGTGTTTTATATATGTATGCACTGTAAAACAAAGTGTACCTGAAGTACTCAGTGTTTTATATATGTACTGTAAAACAAAGTGTACCTGAAGTACTCAGTGTTTTATATATGTACTGTAAAACAAAGTGTACCTGAAGTACTTAGTGTTTTATATATGTACTGTAAAACAAAGTGTACCTGAAGTACTCAGTGTTTTATATATGTACTGTAAAAACAAAGTGCACCTGAAGTACTCAGTGTTTTATATATGTACTGTAAAACAAAGTGTACCTGAAGTACTTAGTGTTTTATATATGTACTGTAAAACAAAGAGTACCTGAAGTACTCAGTGTTTTATATATGTACTGTAAAACAAAGTGTACCTGAAGTACTTAGTGTTTTATATATGTACTGTAAAACAAAGTGTACCTGAAGTACTCAGTGTTTTATATATGTACTGTAAAAACAAAGAGTACCTGAAGTACTCAGTGTTTTATATATGTACTGTAAAACAAAGTGTACCTGAAGCACTCAGTGTTTTATATATGTACTGTAAAACAAAGTGTACCTGAAGTACTCAGTGTTTTATATATGCACTGTAAAACAAAGTGCACCTGAAGTACTCAGTGTTTTATATATGTATGTACTGTAAAACAAAGTGTACCTGAAGTACTCAGTGTTTTATATATGTACTGTAAAACAAAGTGCACCTGAAGTACTCAGTGTTTTATATATGTACTGTAAAACAAAGTGTACCTGAAGTACTCAGTGTTTTATATATGTACTGTAAAAACAAAGAGTACCTGAAGCACTCAGTGTTTTATATATGCACTGTAAAACAAAGTGCACCTGAAGTACTCAGTGTTTTATATATGTATGTACTGTAAAACAAAGTGTACCTGAAGTACTCAGTGTTTTATATATGTACTGTAAAACAAAGTGCACCTGAAGTACTCAGTGTTTTATATATGTACTGTAAAACAAAGTGTACCTGAAGTACTCAGTGTTTTATATATGTACTGTAAAACAAAGTGTACCTGAAGCACTCAGTGTTTTATATATGCACTGTAAAACAAAGTGCACCTGAAGTACTCAGTGTTTTATATATGTATGTACTGTAAAACAAAGTGTACCTGAAGTACTCAGTGTTTTATATATGTACTGTAAAACAAAGTGCACCTGAAGTACTCAGTGTTTTATATATGTACTGTAAAACAAAGTGTACCTGAAGTACTCAGTGTTTTATATATGTACTGTAAAAACAAAGAGTACCTGAAGTACTCAGTGTTTTATATATGTACTGTAAAACAAAGTGTACCTGAAGTACTCAGTGTTTTATATATGTACTGTAAAACAAAGTGTACCTGAAGTACTCAGTGTTTTATATATGTACTGTAAAACAAAGTGTACCTGAAGTACTCAGTGTTTTATATATGTATGCACTGTAAAACAAAGTGTACCTGAAGTACTCAGTGTTTTATATATGTACTGTAAAACAAAGTGTACCTGAAGTACTCAGTGTTTTATATATGTATGCACTGTAAAACAAAGTGTACCTGAAGTACTCAGTGTTTTATATATGTACTGTAAAACAAAGTGTACCTGAAGTACTCAGTGTTTTATATATGTACTGTAAAACAAAGTGTACCTGAAGTACTCAGTGTTTTATATATGTATGCACTGTAAAACAAAGTGTACCTGAAGTACTCAGTGTTTTATATATGTACTGTAAAACAAAGTGTACCTGAAGTACTCAGTGTTTTATATATGTATGCACTGTAAAACAAAGTGTACCTGAAGTACTCAGTGTTTTATGTATGCACTGTAAAACAAAGTGTACCTGAAGTACTCAGTGTTTTATATATGTACTGTAAAACAAAGTGTACCTGAAGTACTTAGTGTTTTATATATGTACTGTAAAAACAAAGTGTACCTGAAGTACTCAGTGTTTTATATATGTATGCACTGTAAAACAAAGTGTACCTGAAGTACTCAGTGTTTTATATATGTACTGTAAAACAAAGTGTACCTGAAGTACTCAGTGTTTTATATATGTACTGTAAAACAAAGTGTACCTGAAGTACTCAGTGTTTTATATATGTATGCACTGTAAAACAAAGTGTACCTGAAGTACTCAGTGTTTTATATATGTACTGTAAAAACAAAGAGTACCTGAAGTACTCAGTGTTTTATATATGTACTGTAAAACAAAGTGTACCTGAAGTACTTAGTGTTTTATATATGTACTGTAAAAACAAAGTGTACCTGAAGTACTCAGTGTTTTATATATGTATGCACTGTAAAACAAAGTGTACCTGAAGTACTCAGTGTTTTATATATGTACTGTAAAAACAAAGAGTACCTGAAGTACTCAGTGTTTTATATATGTACTGTAAAACAAAGTGTACCTGAAGTACTCAGTGTTTTATATATGTACTGTAAAACAAAGTGTACCTGAAGTACTCAGTGTTTTATATATGTACTGTAAAAACAAAGAGTACCTGAAGTACTCAGTGTTTTATATATGTACTGTAAAACAAAGTGTACCTGAAGTACTTAGTGTTTTATATATGTACTGTAAAAACAAAGTGTACCTGAAGTACTCAGTGTTTTATATATGTATGCACTGTAAAACAAAGTGTACCTGAAGTACTCAGTGTTTTATATATGTACTGTAAAACAAAGTGTACCTGAAGTACTCAGTGTTTTATATATGTACTGTAAAACAAAGTGTACCTGAAGTACTCAGTGTTTTATATATGTACTGTAAAACAAAGTGTACCTGAAGTACTCAGTGTTTTATATATGTATGCACTGTAAAACAAAGTGTACCTGAAGTACTCAGTGTTTTATATATGTACTGTAAAAACAAAGAGTACCTGAAGTACTCAGTGTTTTATATATGTACTGTAAAACAAAGTGTACCTGAAGTACTTAGTGTTTTATATATGTACTGTAAAAACAAAGTGTACCTGAAGTACTCAGTGTTTTATATATGTATGCACTGTAAAACAAAGTGTACCTGAAGTACTCAGTGTTTTATATATGTACTGTAAAAACAAAGAGTACCTGAAGTACTCAGTGTTTTATATATGTACTGTAAAACAAAGTGTACCTGAAGTACTCAGTGTTTTATATATGTACTGTAAAACAAAGTGTACCTGAAGTACTCAGTGTTTTATATATGTACTGTAAAAACAAAGAGTACCTGAAGTACTCAGTGTTTTATATATGTACTGTAAAACAAAGTGTACCTGAAGTACTTAGTGTTTTATATATGTACTGTAAAAACAAAGTGTACCTGAAGTACTCAGTGTTTTATATATGTACTGTAAAAACACAGTAAAAATACTGCATTTTAAAAGTATCAACAAGTACTCACAGTATTCTTATTCTCTCAGATTTTACAGTGTATATTTTTGTATATATTCATCAATCAGCTGTTTCACTATTTGCTGACTGTTTTAGACCAAATGATTAATTAATTAATTACATGTTAGAAAAAGATATTTATATTAAATATAAAACTTATTTACTAAATATTATGTTTGAATTAAAAAACGTAATACGTTTATAAATATGAGTAAATTAATGAAATTAGTTTGATGATGTCACTTACTTTGATTTATAATATAATATATATAATATATAATTTAATCTCTTTACTTTATGTTTAAAATGTTTATTAACATGCTGGTCAGGTGACACCTTTTTCAAAATAAGAGCGCAGAGTAACGTCACCTATCCTGAGTTTGTTCATTTATTTAAAAAAAAAAAGAAATAAAACAAACATTAAAATAGATGAAATAAAGTCGAATTAAACAGGGTGCAGTTGTACTGTGATATATTGTTACTGTTATTGTATTTACAAAAACTATAAACTGTATGAGTCAGAAAAACTCGACAACACCGAGCCAGTTTTTAACTTTGTTTATCATCATCAACCAAAGACAGATTTAGATTTGCAGCCATGAGACACACACGAACACACTGATGACAACACGTTAATAAAAATGTAATACAAATAAAACACAGTGATGACAATGAGCAGCATATATCAACGACAGAAATACACATACATGATGAAACAGCTACAAGAACATTTAAATTTAAAAAATGTCGCACTGTCCCTTTAAGACAGATTTAAGGTCCACCTGCAGATAATGAAGCTGACGTTAACCAATGTGGAAAAATGTGTGTGTGTCTTATCTGTGCGTCAATTATTCAAGCAAATTGTGGGAGAGCTCGTTAATGGAGGCGGCTGTTTCCATCACGGCCCAGTTCACCACAGGAAGTGTGAACCTCACAGCCTGGAGGTCAGCAGCTGATAAACATCTACCTCCTCAGCGCCGCTTGTTTCCACTCACAGTCTGATTTACCCGAGTCCTCCAAACGCACCACGGCCAGAGGCATGCTGTTGTGTTTGAGCAAAACACCTCATGAAATCTAAAAAAGACAAACGGACTGAAGGAGGTCACAGCGGCCGTCAGGACACAGACCCACAACCCGAACACAGAGAGCTCTGGAGGAAAACAGAACAACAACTTGTGGTTTCACTGGGAAAAAATAGCAACAATTAAAACTGTCAGCAGCACTCTGAATTCACACAGTCACACAAACTTTAAAGGTTGTGACATGAAAATACAACCGAACCCCATGAATCTGACTGTCTGGGGAAAAAGTCTGAGACTCTGAAAATAAAGTCAAAATATTTTTGGGAAATATAAAAAGAATGTGAAAATATACTGACATATCACTTTGTTCTGTAAATTTGACTTTATTCTGTAGATACGACCTTTTTCTTGCGGTTCTTGCATGAGCACATATTCACTTTATTAATTAATAATAATCACCAACCACCTGCGTTCAAAACTCATTGAGGTATGTAAAGTTTTATCTTGAAGATGTACATGTTTATTATTCTCTCTGATGTGTTTTTTGATATATTTATTTATCCTCAACATATTTCATGTTTGTTTTTTTGAGAGTAAAATTACAGTTTTTGATTATTACAGTTTATAACCGTTTGTTCTTGCACAGGCACACATGCACTTTATATTGATAATCAATGATAAGCTGTCACACCGCGGTGAGGTCAAGCTGGGTTTTTGTTATGTCTTGTCATTTCCTGTTTTATTTTGAAAGATAACTCTCCTCTCGTTTCAGGTCACTTGCCCTTCCTCGTGTGTCACCGGTCTGATTGTTTCCACCTGTTCCCCATCACCTTGTGTATATATTGTCTGCGTCTCCCTTTGTCTTGTGTTTCGTCCTTCGTAGCTGCACCAAAGCCTTTATTTCACAGTCCATAGTCACAGCTCCTTAGCTCAAGTATTCTTTGTTTTCTTCCTCATATGAGTGATTTTCTGTTGTACTTCCTAGTCTAGCTTTTTGTTACTTTGTATCTAGTCTAGTGTGTTTCCAGCCTCGTTTTTGAGCCTTAAGTTGATGTTTCATAGCCTTTTTGTTTTTTCCTCTTTATGAGTGATTTTGATTTCGTTAATCTTTAATACGAGTAGTCTTAGCTTTATTGTTCCTCGTTGAGAGTGATTTTGATTTTGTTATTTAGAGTAGTTCAGTGTTTTTTCCTCCTTGGAGTGATTTTTGTTTTCTTTAGTTTAGGGCCTTTTCATAGCCTCACTCAGTCGAGGATTTTTGCCGTCCTGAATAAAACAGCTTACTGCCTAAACTCTGCATGTGAGTCCTCATTCGAGTCCCGGCCTGACATAATCATTCAAAGTAATTTTTTTAAAAGTACCCAAGTATCTAAGTAGAAGTTCTATCGGAGTTTTACAAAGTCAAAACGTTGCGACTTCTTCACGACACATTCGATGTTTTTAGGATTTTACTTGAAATGCTTCGACTTGTCCTCCACATGTTTATTCATGACTTTAATCTGGAGATTTTTACAGTTTATTACTGTAAAAAATAATGAAGGTTCATTTTGATCGTTAAACCGCGACAAACGATAAACTCTGGTTCAAGCAGAGAAGTAAAAAGGCGTCGTGGCTGAAAATATAATTCAAAAATATGGAACATTTTCATTCTCTCTGCGTATAAATGCCACAGAGGAGCCAGCTGCCCCCGTCATATTTACCCCTGTGGTTCTGCTGCATACTCAATTACCTCTGACGTAACTCGTATATCCCAGCAGGGCTGGAGGTACCCTGAAGGCAGCACTGTGCTCTTTTGTTCAGTCGGTATGAATCCACGCTCTATATTTATGACGTTATGATGGATTTAGGATTAGAAATATTAAACACAATAACCTAAAACATGACAAATGATATTCTGCTGACTATGAAGAGAAAAACAATCTGAGATTTCAAAATAAAAGTCAAAATATTTTGAAAAAATGATTCAAATCTGTCAATATTACCACTTCTTCATCACCTTATTAAATACTTTTCACCTTTTCTCTAAATATTTTGATTATTGATGGAGAATGCAGCAAAGGGCCGGCGGTCGGATTCGAACCACGAGCCGCCGCTGAGCCTTCGTACACGGGGTTAGTCTTCAAATGAACTTTATTCTCCACACATCACGATTTTATCTCGTAAATATCTTTGGATATTTTGATTTTAGTCTTTAAATCTCAGATGTTTGTCTCTTAAACTCTAATATGGCTTCAGGTCCCGTCCCCTCCGTCAGCTTCTAAAACTCGAGGTCCCAGCCGGACTCTTCGTCAGGAGGGGGGTCTTCTGTGTCCTCGGGGAAATAGTCAAAGTTGCTGTTGTCCAGCGGCCCGTTCACCTGACGGAGAAAAAGCTCAGAGGTTAGCGCTCTCTGTCCGCGTGCCGCTACCTCGAGGCAGACTCTGAAGCGTTACCCACCGTGGGCGTGAACGGAGAGCCGACGGTTCCCTGGCGGAGGCCGTCCCAGTTGAATCCCTCGAACCACCTGAAGGACAAAGACACGTTGCCATGACGACAGCCTCGCTTTATCTCCGACAGAGCGGCGGTCGGCAGTGACTCACTTGTGTTTCTGGATGTCCTTCACCCCGTTCTTCTGGTTTCCCAGCCTCTCTGAAGGGTTGTCCCTGAGAAACAAGCGCACACACGTTGTTGGCCGTGAAGAAAAAGAACTTCAGTTAAGGCGGATTAACAACCTGCAGAGTCTCTTGATGAGGTTGGCGGCGCTCTTGGTGATCTTCTTGGGAAACTCGATCATGTCGATGCCTCTCAGGATGATGTTGTAGGTCTTCATGGGATCAGAGCCCGAAAATGGAGGACTGGAGACGGAGAGGTTTGAAAAGATTAGACGCCAGGAACGCCGAACCCGCGACAAAGGATCTGGATACTTCCCGTGTTGATATAAGTGTGTGAACATCTGCTGGCGTACCTGCCACTGAGCAGCTCAAAGACCAGTATTCCCAGAGACCAGCAGTCAGCTGAGCTGTCGTGGCCTTTGTTCAGGATGATCTCAGGAGCGACGTACTCCGGAGTCCCACAAAATGTCCACGTCTTCTTACCCAGACCGACCTTCTTAGCAAAGCCAAAGTCCACCTGTACCAAACAGACACGTGATGAACATCAACTCTTCGTCAAACCCACATTGTTGCGTTCTATCTGGAAGACGCGCGTCCACACCAGCTTGGCGTATCCTCGGTGGTCCAGTATGATGTTCTCAGGTTTGAGGTCTCTGTAGATGATTCCTCTGGAGTGCAGGAAAGCCAGAGCCTCGATGACGCAGCCGGTGTAGAACCGAGTGATGCCGTCATCAAAGGATCCCCTGAAAGGTCGAAGAGCCGAAGCTGAAGATTTCATCGTCTTTCAAAGTAAAACAAACAACAACACAATCGCACACCTGTCTCGCAGTACCGTCCACAGTTCTCCTCCGAGACAGGCCTCCAGCAGCATGTAGAGATATTTGGAGTCTCTGAAGGTCCGATACAGCCTGCAGGAAGACGAAGTGACAACGACCAAGACAAACGAAGATATTTAAAGCCACACAAGTTTACGTGAGGAGAAGTACGTAACGCTTTACGGCACTAAGTCACACAGCAGCAACTATTTCACTGATTCTGGTGAAACTGGATCATATTTTATGGAGGAAATGTTTTCTGGTTTTCCCTCTGATGTCCTCCGGCTGCTCCGCCTCAACTCTCTGTGATTTACAGAGTTTATGATGGACAGTGAAGTAAACTGCTGACAGCTGTAGCTGCTGTTAGCTCATGTTAGCTCAGTCTGTTAGCTGCTGTTAGCTCATGTTAGCTCACTCTGTTAGCTGCTGTTAGCTCATGTTAGCTTCTGTTAGCTGCTGTTAGCTCATGTTAGCTCAGACTGTTAGCATGTTAGCTCAGTCTGTTAGCTGCTGTTAGCTGCTGTTAGCTCAGTCTGTTCGCTCAGTCTGTTAGCCCATGTTAGCTGGGCTAACATGGGCTAACAACAATATGTTTGCTCATGTTAGCTTAGTCTGTTAGCTCATGTTAGCTCAGTCTGTTAGCTCATGATAGCTCAGTCTGTTAGCTGCTGTTAGCTCAGTCTGTTAGCTCATGTTAGCTCAGTCTGTTAGCTTCTGTTAGCTGCTGTTAGCTCTGTTTGTTAGCACATTAAGTTGCTGCTGTTAGCTCTGTTTGTTAGCTGTTGTTAGCTGGTGTTAGCTCAGTCTGTTAGCTGCTGTTGGCTCTGTTTGTTAGCTGTTGTTAGCTCAGTCTGTTAGCTGATGTTAGCTCAGTCTGTTAGCTGGTGTTAGCTCAGTCTGTTAGCTGCTGTTAGCTCAGTCTGTTAGCTGATGTTAGCTCAGTCTGTTAGCTGTTGTTAGCTGATGTTAGCTCAGTCTGTTAGCTGCTGTTAGCTGGTGTTAGCTCAGTCTGTTAGCTGCTGTTAGCTGGTGTTAGCTCAGTCTGTTAGCTGCTGTCAGATCAGTCTGTTAGCTGCTGTTAGCTCAGTCTGTTAGCTGCTGTTAGCTCAGTCTGTTAGCTGGTGTTAGCTCAGTCTGTTAGCTGCTGTTAGCTCAGTCTGTTAGCTGCTGTTAGCTGATGTTAGCTCTGTTTGTTAGAACATTAAGTTGCTGCTGTTAGCTCTGTTTGTTAGCTGTTGTTAGCTGGTGTTAGCTCAGTCTGTTAGATGCTGTTGGCTCTGTTTGTTAGCTGTTGTTAGCTGATGTTAGCTCAGTCTGTTAGCTGCTGTTAGCTCTGTTTGTTAGCTGTTGTTAGCTGATGTTAGCTCAGTCTGTTAGCTGATGTTAGCTCAGTCTGTTAGCTGCTGTTAGCTCTGTTTGTTAGCTGTTGTTAGCTGATGTTAGCTCAGTCTGTTAGCTGCTGTTGGCTCTGTTTGTTAGCTGTTGTTAGCTGATGTTAGCTCAGTCTGTTAGCTGCTGTTAGCTCAGTCTGTTAGCTGGTGTTAGCTCAGTCTGTTAGCTGGTGTTAGCTCAGTCTGTTAGCTGCTGTTAGCTCAGTCTGTTAGCTGGTGTTAGCTCAGTCTGTTAGCTGCTGTTAGCTCAGTCTGTTAGCTGCTGCTAGTTGCTGTTAGCTGCTGTTAGCTCAGTCTGTTAGCTGCTGTTAGTTGCTGTTAGCTGGTGTTAGCTCAGTCTGTTAGCTGCTGTTAGCTCAGTCTGTTAGCTGCTGTTAGCTCAGTCTGTTAGCTGGTGTTAGCTCAGTCTGTTAGCTGCTGTTAGCTCAGTCTGTTAGCTGCTGTTAGCTGCTGTTGGCTCTGTTTGTTAGCACATTAAGTTGCTGCTGTATGTTGAGTCCTCACTCAGATGAAATGCAGATTGCCTCTAAAGATCTCCATGGTTACAAGCTGAGTATGTATTATCTTCAGTAACTATGTGGTTTGATGTGGTTTCATCCACAGCAGGTTCAGAGTCTGAGGTGAGGGCTCAGGTGTTCGACCTGATGATGAACGGACTGTGAGCCTCCATCATGATGCGCCGCTCCGACAGGATGTGGCCCTGCTGGCTGGTGTCCAGGATGTGACGCTTCTTCAACACTTTGAGGGCAAACGACCGGCTGGTGTCATTCTTCAGCTGCACCTGAACACACCATCACATCCCGTTCATTACACAGGGGCAGGAGCAGCGTGCATCTGTACTCCACCTAACACACTAACACTCACCAGCTCCACTCGGCTGAAGCCTCCCATCCCCAGAGTGCAGATGACATTGAAATCACTGAGGGACACGCTGGAAAAGAAATCTGCCTCCGCCTGCAGCCTGCACATACAAAACCAGAAGCTGAACATCCACCGCCCGGCCTGTGTGCAGCTGTACAGATCTGCAAAGTTCCTTTAGGAACATTTCAAAGGTGACCCACACTCCTTTACACACGAGTTTAACATGCAGAAAACAAACCAAAACTATCGCCCAGGATTCAGCACTGAGACTCACCAACGTTGGGTTTGTGGTTGCAGGTATTCAGAAGTCGATCGCGTTAGCTTCCTTTATGCTGTCTTATGTAATCTGTGACTTTTTACTCATTGTTTGTTTGGAAAGAAAAGTCTTAACCAAGTGCTCATGGTGGGAACTGTCTCTGTAAATAATATCACAGATTGTACAGACCAGGTCTGCTTTACATGGACAGTGTCAGGAGATAACTTGTTATGATTTGAAGCTGTGTGAATAAAACTGAATTAAAGGTGGAGGCGGAGGCCGAAGGGCGACCCTGGACCACGGTATCTGCCTCTTCCACCTAATATAGAAATCAGTGGAGCTGAATGACACCTGGTTACTGTGACCACGCCCACCTGTCAATCAAAGCCTGCATAACTTTAATCCTTAATATAATGTGAACAGGTGAGTTGTATATAAATTCACCCTCAGTACAGTTGTCATGAACGGGGAAATTAGCTACAGAGACCAAAACTGTTTTTTGTACCAGGCTGTAAACATGTTTATTTCTGCTGTGAAACATGGGGACTTATGGAGACTGACTCACTTCTGGAGCCAGCTGAACTTTCATGATAGATGATTTAAAATGAATGAACTCACTTGGCCTTGAGCTCATCGCTGTCGTACTGCTTGTTGTTGACGTCGTCCAGTCCTCCAATCAGCTGTTTGAAAGACCTGCGACATGCGTACTGATGAGTTAACGGACACAAAGACAAAAACCGAAATCACGGTGAACAAAGATCCTCACTGACTCTCTATCAATGACCAGACACGTGACGTCTCCCACAGCTGTGACGCTGGCTGTACGGACGTCCTCTCTGCAAAGGAGACAAGGACTCAGTGAAGGACACGAGGTTGGAGACACTGAAGCTTTGAAATGGTTTGTTCCTGAGTTCATGTGTGCTTCACCCTTTCAGAGCCTGCTCTCCAAACCAGTCTCCTTTGGACAGAGTCTTCATGGTCACCTGCTCGTCGCTGGCTGAGTCCTGCTGAGAGACCTTCACCTGTGGACACCACGGATCACTTTTAGTTTTAAGGTTGTCACATTTTTGTCATCTCGCATCACGGAGACCAGGTCCAGACTCAAACTGTCGATACGCTGCAGCTTCCTCTGTCTGCAGCCGACGCTGTCTAAAACCTGGACGTAGTCTCCGAGACGTCCCCGCAGACTGTCTAAAACCTGGACGTAGTCTCTGTGACGTCCCCGCAGACTGTCTAAAACCTGGACGTAGTCTCTGTGACGTCCCCGCAGACTGTCTAAAACCTGGACGTAGTCTCTGTGACGTCCCCGCAGACTGTCTAAAACCTGGACGTAGTCTCCGTGACGTCCCCGCAGACTGTCTAAAACCTGGACGTAGTCTCCGTGACGTCCCCGCAGACTGTCTAAAACCTGGACGTAGTCTCCGTGACGTCCCCGCAGACTGTCTAAAACCTGGACGTAGTCTCTGTGACGTCTCCGCAGACTGTCTAAAACCTGGATGTAGTCTCCGTGACATCCCCGCAGACTGTCTAAAACCTGTACGTAGTCTACGTGACGTCCCCGCAGACTGTCTAAAACCTGGACGTAGTCTCTGTGACGTCCCCGCAGACTGTCTAAAACCTGGACGTAGTCTCCGTGACATCCCCGCAGACTGTCTAAAACCTGGACGTAGTCTCTGTGACGTCCTCGCAGACTGTCTAAAACCTGGACGTAGTCTCCGTGACGTCCCCGCAGACTGTCTAAAACCTGGACGTAGTCTCCGTGACGTCCCCGCAGACTGTCTAAAACCTGGACGTAGTCTCTGTGACGTCCCCGCAGACTGTCTTAAACCTGGACGTAGTCTCCGTGACGTCCCCGCAGACTGTCTAAAACCTGGACGTAGTCTCTGTGACGTCCCCGCAGACTGTCTAAAACCTGGACGTAGTCTCTGTCTCAGGCTAATCTACATTGACACAAACAGGCGGTTGCTGAATGACGCCTGGTTGCTGAAACAAGCCACCTGTCAATCAGTTGGACATTTGGACATGGGGACTTCTGGAGCCAGCCTCAGGTGGACGTTAGAGGAACTGATGTGACACAAACCTCACAGCTGTAGAGGTTTGTGTCACATCAGTTCAGTCTTGGTGACGTCGCACCTTGACGACAGGCCACGTGGTCGAGACTCAAACTCAGAATCAGCTGACTCCTTGGCTCTGTTATTCTCTCTTCACCTTCATCGCTCTTCCTCACCTGTCCTTCACTGATGATGAAGAATGTGTCTCCGGTGGCTCCCTGACGAATAATGTAATCACAGTCGCTGTAATGAGTCTGAGAGGCAGAGAGAGAGATGTGAATCATGTGCCCTCAGGTTACTGAATGTTTCAAACCATTCGTCAAGGTGCAGGAACAGATCCTGTCACGCGTGCGAGCGAGTGCTCAGAGCAGATCTTAAAGAACCGTCACCTCCTCCAACACGTCGGCCAGTTTGCTGAGAATGTCCTCGGGCAGCGACTGAAACGAGGGAACGCTGCGGGGAGAGTTTAGAGACAGAGGCGTGAGTCAGTGTGAAGTGATGAGAGCTGAAGAGCTGGAGACGATGTGTTTGAGCTGTACCTGCGGAGGAAGTCAGTGTACTGCGAGTGTTTGATGAGGCCCGTCCTCATCATGATGGTCTGAAAACCCTGACGGTCAATCGCCCAGAGCTTGATGTCAGTCAGAGCTGCAGACACACAGACACATGAAGCGTTGGTCCTGAGAGATAAGATACATGAACTCACTATGAACTGTGAGACTGGCAGCAGTAATATGTGTGGTGGACCTCATGCAGGATCACAGCAGCAGCCACGATCCACAAAACCTGCTGGACGACAGAGACAGAAACTCCAGGGAAGAAGTTTAGAGAGTGACATGAGTTTCTGCAAACCTCGAGTCTAGCTCAATGATTCGACGCTCAGCCCCAGCAGCAGTCAGCCCAGAACCAGAACCAGAACCAGAACCTGCAGCGGCTGATATCAGAGACTAGTCCAGCAGCTGATATCAGAGACTAGTCCAGCAGCTGCTGATATCAGAGACTAGTCCAGCAGCTGATATCAGAGACTAGTCCAGCAGCTGCTGATATCAGAGACTAGTCCAGCAGCGGCTGATATCAGAGACTAGTCCAGCAGCTGCTGATATCAGAGACTAGTCCAGCAGCGGCTGATATCAGAGACTAGTCCAGCAGCGGCTGATATCAGAGACTAGTCCAGCGGCTGATATCAGAGACTAGTCCAGCAGCGGCTGATATCAGAGACTAGTCCAGCAGCGGCTGATATCAGAGACTAGTCCAGCAGCTGATATCAGAGACTAGTCAAGCAGCGGCTGATATCAGAGACTAGTCCAGCAGCTGATATCAGAGACTAGTCCAGCAGCGGCTGATATCAGAGACTAGTCCAGCAGCGGCTGATATCAGAGACTAGTCCAGCAGCGGCTGATATCAGAGACTAGTCCAGCAGCGGCTGATATCAGAGACTAGTCCAGCAGCAGCTGATATCAGAGACTAGTCCAGCAGCAGTCAGTCCAGCTCGGCGTCCGTCTTTCAGCCTTTTATTTCACCAAGCTCTCACCAACCACTAAAAGTCAGTCCCACATTTACTCTTGTCCGGCGGCTTCTTGCTCGCTCACTCTCTCCTTTTCTCTTCTTAGCTTCCTCCGTCAGCGTCCTCTTCACTCTCTGCTCCTCTGCCATTATGTCCATAGACATGGTTACATTGCCCACTCGCCCAGCTCTGGTTCTGGCACAACACTGGCTCCACTCCCTGTCAGCATTTCCCCCAGCCCGGCTAACAAACTGAGCTAACATGAGCTAACAGCAGCTAACAGACTGAGCTAACATAAGCTAACATGAGCTAACGGCAGCTAACAGACTGAGCTAACATGAGCTAACAGCAGCTAACAAACTGAGCTAACATGAGCTAACAGCAGCTAACAGACTGAGCTAACATGAGCTAACAGCAGCTAACAAACTGAGCTAACATGGGCTAACAGCAGCTAACAGACTGAGCTAACAGCAGCTAACAGCAGCTAACAGACTGAGCTAACATGAGCTAACAGTCTGAGCTAACATGAGCTAACAGCAGCTAACATGAGCTAACAGCAGCTAACAGACTGAGCTAACATGAGCTAACAGCAGCTAACAGACTGAGCTAACATGAGCTAACAGCAGCTACAGCTGTCAGCAGTTTACTTCACTGTCCATCATAAACTCTGTAAATCACAGAGAGTTGAGGCGGAGCAGCCGGAGGACATCAGAGGGAAAACCAGAAAACATTTCCTCCATAAAATATGATCCAGTTTCACCAGAATCAGTGAAATAGTTGCTGCTGTGTGACTTAGTGCCGTAAAGCGTTACGTACTTCTCCCGACCCGGAGCCCAAAGTTACATAGTGAGAGAACAGACGTACGGATGACAGAGACACCGTTCACCTGATCACAGGTCAGAGTGGGTCACCTGATCACAGGTCAGAGTGGGTCACCTGATCACAGGTCAGAGTGGGTCACCTGATCACAGGTCAGAGTGGGTCACCTGATCACAGGTCAGAGTGGGTCACCTGATCACAGGTCAGAGTGGGTCACCTGATCACAGGTCAGAGTGGGTCAAGCTGTTTTTTTTTTCTAGTTTTTAATGTGTGAACCTCCACGTTGCCATGGGAACCTCAGGCATCATGTTTTGTATCATCTTTATTTACATGTAAACTCATTACTCCTCTCTAAGCCCTCCTCCTCCTCCTCCTCCTCCTCCTCCCCCACACGCTCGGCTTCATCCTCCGCTGTTTGGTCGATCGTGATCTGCAGGACGGAGCTCTTCATCCGCGGCGAAGCTCGAGCGAGTGTGAGGTGTTTTCCATGTCGCTCTCGATCTGCAGCCACGGCTTCATTTTACAGTTTAAGTGAGCTCTCCGTTAATTTGTCGTCAGTGGTTCAGGAGCTCAAACTACCGGCCTGCGAGACGATTACACATGTGAACGATTTAATGTTTAGTTTTTTGGAGCGTTAGAAAAACCCACAAACCTAAACGCATCAGTAAAAGCCACTAAAGGCTCTAGAGTGGACACTTCACTGACGGGTCGACGCGTCATATTTGGTGTGAAAAGCTACAAGTGTCACATGTTTAGTGTCAGATTAAAGAAGTTTAAGATGAAACCAAGTCGTGATTTTTTTTTTTCTGGGTCTGAGGTACAGCTCTTTGTCGATCGAGTGCAGCAACACCCGAGAAGTCTCCCGGGGTTTAGAGGGTTAATATAAAAATCTGAAATATTAAACAGAAACAGACGCGTGCTAATAA
>CM014093.1:33000884-33033384 GCA_004119915.2 Collichthys lucidus
AGAGAGAGATGGGGAGTCACTCCAGAACTGTTCAAACTACCATTCATGCACACATTCACTCAAATGGGCTATTTAGTCACCAGTTAACCTGCACGGGTCATCAAGGACACCTGTGGGTCGTTAAGGACACCTGTGGGTCGTTAAGGACACCTGTGGGTCGTCTGAGGACACCTGTGTGTCGTTGAGGACACCTGTGGGTCGTCTGAGGACATCTGTGTGTCGTTGAGGACACCTGTGGGTCGTCTGAGGACACCTGTGTGTCGTTGAGGACACCTGTGTGTCATCTGAGGACACCTGTGGGTCGCTGAGGACACCTGTGTGTCATCTGAGGACACCTGTGTGTCATCTGAGGACACCTGTGTGTCATCTGAGGACACCTGCGGGTCGCTGAGGACATCTGTGTGTCGTCTGAGGACACCTGTGTGTCATCTGAGGACACCTGTGGGTCGCTGAGGACATCTGTGTGTCATCTGAGGACACCTGTGGGTCGTTGAGGACACCTGCGGGTCGTTGAGGACACCTGCGGGTCGTCTGTCGTTGAGGACACCCGTGGGTCGTTGAGGACACCCGTGGGTCGTTGAGGACATCTGTGTGTCGTCTGAGGACACCTGTGTGTCGTTGAGGACACCCGTGGGTCGTTGAGGACACCTGTGGGTCGTTGAGGACACCCGTGGGTCGTTGAGGACACCTGTGGGTCGTTGAGGACACCCGTGGGTCGTTGAGGACATCTGTGTGTCGTCTGAGGACACCTGTGGGTCGTTGAGGACACCTGTGTGTCATCTGAGGACACCTGTGTGTCGTTGAGGACATCTGTGTGTCATCTGAGGACACCTGTGGGTCGTTGAGGACATCTGTGTGTCGTTGAGGACATCTGTGTGTCGTTGAGGACAGCTGTAGGTCGTTGAGGACATCTGTGTGTCGTCTGAAGACACCTGCGTGTCGTCTGAAGACACCTGTGGGTCATTGAGGACACCTGTGGGTCGTTGAGGACATCTGTGTGTCGTCTGAAGACACCTGCGTGTCGTCTGAGACACCTGTGGGTCATTGAGGACACCTGTGGGTCGTTGAGGACATCTGTGTGTCGTCTGAGGACACCTGTGGGTCCTTGAGGACAGCTGTGGATTTCTGTATCGACCATACAGAGATCAGCTCTTTATTTGAACGTGACGGCGCTCTGGATCTTCAGGGTTAAGAACACCATCCTGCAGGAATCTAAAGCTCAACACACCAAAAATAGAAAAAGTGTGTGTGTGTGTGTGTGTGTGTGTCCTCGGGGAGGAAACACTCACCCTCTTAAAATGCCACCCGACAGGTCTGTGAGCTCCTCGGCTGCAAAACTGATTTACATGCAACTCTTCACCCCCCGACACACACCAGCACAGACAGGTGGACAGACAGGTGGACAGACAGATGGACAGACAGATGGACAGACAGGTGGACAGACAGATGGACAGACAGGTGGACAGACAGATGGACAGACAGATGGACAGACAGATGGACAGACAGGTGGACAGACAGATGGACAGACAGATGGACAGACAGGTGGACAGACAGATGGACAGACAGGTGCATCCACAGAGAAACTGATCCTGATTCAGTCACTTCATACAACGCACACAGACGCGACATATTCATCGTTTTCAAATCTTAAATCTCTGAACGTCGTCTTCGAGCTTTAAACTTTCTCTGCTGATGTTTCCTGATGATCGACTGGACCTGGTGAAATTTGTCCAACTCTGATTTTATTCCTGGGTCACGGCTCGATGAGCAGACTGTGGAGGACTCAGGCAGGGCGACAGCGCCTCTGTGTGGCCGCCTGCAGAACTGCACCGAGCTTCTTCCTCTGGATACAAAGTGAATGTGTTCAAGCATCATTCTTTAATCCAGCCTCAGGGTTTTAAGCGTCCGCTCAGCTCCTCACTGTCTCTCTGAGGCTGAGCACGGCGATCTCGGTCTTTGGGTCAAAGCTCATGACCATCGGTGAGGGCTGGAGCGTAGATGAACTGGAAGATGGAGAGCTTTGCCACTCTCCTCCGACCCGGAGGAACAATTTCTGAACCATCCGAACACGTTAAACAAGAACCAACACACACCAACCTTTGTGTTTGTGAGGGACACAGCTGTGGTTAGGCTGACGAACATTTTCATGGATTATCAACTGAGAAAGAACATTTCATATTCACTAACAAGGACGAGAAAGGGACGTGCCGACACGATGTCCTGTAGGAGAGAAGAAGAGATGAGGGGCAAAGAGAGAACGGGGTTGTTGGTTTCTCCATTGTGGTTCCTGTGTTTGAATGAAAGAGAGAGAAGAGAGAGAGAAGAAAAAGAAAGAGAGGAAGGATGTGAAAGAGGGAGTGAACGGATAAGGTGTCGAAGAACTTGGAAATGGAAATGGGACGAGTTCAAGGCGTGGACCTCGTTCCTGAACCGGCTGGACAATTCATATAAATACACAAAACATGATTTAATATTTAGTCGATTCTTTTGGTAAAATAATAATAAATCTTTTATGCGAGTGTGTGATGTGTTGACCACAGTGTGTGAGCTCCCTCTGGTGGAGGAATGAACTCATTTAAAAACAATGTGAGCTCACTGAACTGACATTTAATAAAGCATCATTCAAAATCTGGTCAGAAATGACGAGGCAGCAGTTTTTATTTCATCAGATTTGAGGCACCGACAGGAAACACTGAACACGTTAATTCATGCGAGCTGATTATTATTGTACATTCAGTCAAAGCGCACGGCGGTGTGCAAACACATCGAGTCTGTTACAGACAGAAAACACGAAACGTTACGTCAACCTGAAGAAACCACGAGACACACAGACAGACATCATCATGGACACGCTGAGTCTCCTGTCTCTCCTGACACAGACGTGCTTTTTCATCCTCGGCAGTTACACGACAGTCTGTCAAAGTGTCACAATTGCACGGCATGTACAAGGACAGGAAATGTGCGCTGACTGCCAAAATAAAAGACTTTAATGAGCACAAGCGTCTGACATCAGACAAAAGCTGCAGCGGATGAAAAGGACTTCAGGATCTACAGGAGGAATATCTGACGAAGGAGCTTTAAAAATAAAGAGTCGCTTGTTTTTCTCTCACCTTGCTGCAGTGATGCACAGGTGTACTCCAGGACACTGTGACATCACTGCTGGGCGTGGTCACAGGTGCGACCTTACATTCAGAGTTTCTAACCAGACGTCCGATAAACTGATTTCAAACAAATCTGCATCGTTTCTTCTTCACGCAATCAGAAAAACTTTCCTCCATCACTCAAACAATGCGCTGTTTACTTCATGAGATCAACCTGAACATCCGAGCTTAGCTTAGCATAGAGAATGGAAACAGGGGCAAACTGCTAGCATGGCTCCGACTAAATGAAACAGAATCCAGCGACCAAAACATCCAAAGCTCAGCGATGATGAACCGGTTTGTTCTCAGGACGTGCGCATGGCCGAGCTCACGCTTAATAAATCTAAAGCTACACAAATGAAATCAGCAGTCACCCAAAGACGCGGCATGCCGGCAGGTCCAATCAGAAGCAGCAGGTGAAACGAAGCCAACGCCTCGTGTCACGTGACATGCACGAGATGTGAATAAACAATGTGCAGCTGCTCGTTATGAACGCATCACGCAGGCCGCACGGTTCACTACGACTTCAAGATCCTAAACTACAGATTCGTCTGCTGAACTTATGCAGATTGGTTTCTTGGTTTTTGGCGCTGGCGCCATGAAAAGACAAAACATCATCATCGTCTGTCACACGAGAACTCTTCTTCCTGTGCTCTCCGAACATTCACACTGTAAATACATGTGTGGAGTTTCTGGCTGTTGAAGCAGGGATGGCGTGCGTGGTCAAAGGCCACATGAACATCACGAGTGTCACCACGGTTACAGCATCGCGTCATACGTGACAGCACAACAACACTTGACTGGGACTGATGGCAGCGGCTGGTGGACGGACAGGTGAGTGTGTTTGCTTAATGTTTGGCTTCTCGCGGGTAAAACTCAGCCAAGGTGCTCTGAGGGATCCGCTTCAGCATCTCTTTGGGGAAGATCCTCATGAGCTGCCATCCGACGTCCAGAGTCTCAAACACGCTCCTGTTCTCGTAGGCACCTGGACACACAAACACATCATGAGGGCCTGATCCTCACGTCAGGGGAACACCTGGACCTCCCGAGGTGACGCCAGGTGTGTTACCTTTAATACGTGTGTGAGAATCTCTGAGTACTATGAAAGCTGTATATTCATTTACCCACAAATGTATACTTAAGCACAGTACTTATGTAAATGCACTTTGTTACATAACAACACAATTTTCATCTGGATCAATCTTCAGGTCAAGCAACAACTATAAGTGAGTGGTCTGCTGTGCCCCAATGCACCTTGGGAGATGAAGTTTTTCTCGAACTTGGTCAGGAACTCCAGATAGAGCAGGTCATCAGCTGTCAGAGCCTCCTCCCCCACCACCGCCTTCATGGCCTGGACGTCCTTCCCTATGGCGTAGCACGCATACTACACACACACACACACACACACACACACACACACACTTTCAGAGGGCAATGATGAAGGCGAGCGTGTGCAGTGTGAAACAGGAAGTGTGTGTGTGAACTCACGAGCTGGTTGGACACGTCGGAGTGGTCTCTGCGGGTCATTCCGTCGCCGATGGCGGATTTCATGAGACGAGAGAGAGAGAGACGGCAGCACGTTGATGGGAGGATAAATCTGAACCACGAGAAGACGAGACGAGCAGTGACCGACCAGAACCACAGGTGATGAAACGCTCGTTATTTCATGTTCGTAAAGACAGACCGACGCTCGTCCTCACCTGTGTGTTGTGAAGTTGTCTGTCCACATAGATTTGTCCCTCGGTGATGTAACCGGTCAGGTCGGGAATCGGGTGTGTGATGTCTGAGGGACAGGAGAACACGTGTGACATCATCACTCATTAACATAACGAGCCGGCGGCTCGGTGCGTACCGTCATTGGGCATGGTGAGGATGGGGATCTGTGTGATGGAGCCGTTACGTCCTTCCACGCGGCCAGCTCGCTCGTAGATGGTGGCCAAGTCGGTGTACATGTAACCGGGGAAACCTCGCCGGCCCGGCACCTCCTCTCTGGCTGCAGATACCTGAGCGGCACACGTGAGGTCAGTGATCTATGTCCAGTTTCCTGTCGTCATGTCAGAATAAATGCAGTGAAACCGTGGCCGACCTCTCGCAGAGCCTCGGCGTAGGAGCTCATGTCGGTGAGGATGACGAGGACGTGCTTCTCACACTGATAGGCCAGATACTCCGCTGACGTCAGAGCGAGGCGCGGCGTGATGATTCGCTCGATGCTGCGATAAAGAAGAAGTCAGGATGTCATGCTCAATGTCTGCTGACCTGAACACCACAGCGTATGTTTCAATTAAACAATTAAACTTGAATGAATCGAAGGTCGGGCGTACGTCGGGTCGTTGGCCAGGTTGAGGAACAAACAGACGTTGTCCATGGAACCGTTCTCCTCAAAGTCAGACTTGAAGAACCGAGCTGTCTCCATGTTCACCTGGAGGAAGGACAGGAAGCTGTCAGGTCTGTAACTGTGTCTGTCCGTCTGTCCATGATAATCTCAAACTCTCACCCCCATGGCTGCGAACACGATGGCGAAGTTGTCCTCGCTGTAGTCCATCACGTCCTTGGACTTCTTCACCAACCCGGCCTGTCGACAGATCTGAGCCGCGATCTGACGAGAGACGATCACGAAACACGAAGATGTTTTCTCCTGCTTTTATTTGAACTCACAGTAAATCTGAAATGTTAATTAAATCCAGCAAATTAAAGAGAAGTCAGACAGTTAATTATTAAATCAGCCCTGAGGACTCAGCACAGAACACGTCAGACAGGAAATGAACAGTGTGTGTTACACGTGCACCTGTGTGTTACACGTGCACATGTACCTCATTGTGTGGCAGCCCTGCGGCAGAGAAGATCGGTATTTTCTGGCCCCTGGCGATGCTGTTCATGCCGTCGATGGCAGATATGCCGGTCTGGATCATCTCCTCGGGGTAGATCCGACACTGAGGGTTTATGGGCTGACCTGCACGACGAGAACAATGATGGAGAACATGATCGCCTCTGCTCTGCTGAGACCGGAGCTCATTCACAGCCAGGTCCAGTCCAACTTTATGTTTCAGGTTCAAGAAATGTACCCATGATGTCCAAGAAGTCCTCAGCCAGGACGGCCGGTCCTCTGTCGATGGGTTTACCAGATCCGTTAAACACACGACCTGCAAACACACACACACACACACACACACACACACACACACACACACACACTCAGTTTTGTGTCTTCATCACGGTCACTGTTTTCGTGTTTTGTCTCGTACCCAACATGTCCTCAGAGACCGGCGTCCGTAAGATGTCTCCTGTGAACTCGCAGCTGGTCTTCTTGGCATCGATACTGAAGTCCCTTCAAACACCTGCAGGGGGCAGAGTGAGACACACCTCTGAATGTTACAGGAAAGCAGCAGGCTCAGGTATGTGGGGCGGTCTTCACACGGAGTACCTGGACCACGGCTTTGGAGCCGGTGACCTCCAGCACCTGGCCGCTCCTCTTGGTGCCATCGGGCAGCGTGAGATGGACGATCTCTGCATATCTGGGAAACTGAAGACAAGCATCGCTTAGCAACCCTCTGGAACCAGGTGACCCGATCACCTGATAAGAGATCTGTTCTTACCTTTACCTGGTCCAGAATCACCAGCGGACCGTTGACTCCGGACACTGTTTTGTAGGCTGAGGACGCAGGAAACAGGAAGTGACAGCTCAAAGACAGGAAGTGACATGACATGAGCGAACCGATGAAGTGAGAGCGGATTCATGAAGGAATGATTTCAAAATCATGTCACAACTCGATTATCGAAGATGTCAGGAAATCAAAAAAACTTCACAAGAGCCCGAAAGAGTTTCAAGACCAGGTCAGGACCAAGACCAGAACAAAGCTGTCTCAATTCTCGTCCGTCAGCAGGCAACAGAATCAGTTTAAGACAGTCTGCGACAGTCTCTGAGACTTGTCCAGGTTTAAGACAGTCTGCGGGGACGTCTCAGAGACTTGTCCAGGTTTAAGACGGTCTGCGACAGTCTCTGAGACTTGTCCAGGTTTTAGACAGTCTGCGGGGACGTCACAGAGACTACGTCCAGGTTTTAGACAGTCTGCGGGGACGTCACAGAGACTACGTCCAGGTTTTAGACAGTCTGCGGGGACGTCTCAGAGACTTGTCCAGGTTTAAGACAGTCTGCGGGGACGTCTCAGAGACTTGTCCAGGTTTAAGACAGTCTGCGGGGACGTCTCAGAGACTTGTCCAGGTTTAAGACAGTCTGCGGGGACGTCTCAGAGACTTGTCCAGGTTTAAGACAGTCTGCGGGGACGTCTCAGAGACTTGTCCAGGTTTAAGACGGTCTGCGACAGTCTCTGAGACTTGTCCAGGTTTTAGACAGTCTGCGGGGACGTCACAGAGACTACGTCCAGGTTTTAGACAGTCTGCGGGGACGTCACAGAGACTACGTCCAGGTTTTAGACAGTCTGCGGGGACGTCTCAGAGACTTGTCCAGGTTTAAGACAGTCTGCGGGGACGTCTCAGAGACTTGTCCAGGTTTAAGACAGTCTGCGGGGACGTCTCAGAGACTTGTCCAGGTTTAAGACAGTCTGCGGGGACGTCTCAGAGACTTGTCCAGGTTTAAGACAGTCTGCGGGGACGTCTCAGAGACTTGTCCAGGTTTTAAACAGTCTGCGGGGACGTCACAGAGACTTGTCCAGGTTTAAGACGGTCTGCGGGGACGTCTCAGAGACTTGTCCAGGTTTAAGACAGTCTGCGGGGACGTCTCAGAGACTTGTCCAGGTTTAAGACAGTCTGCGGGGACGTCTCAGAGACTTGTCCAGGTTTAAGACGGTCTGCGGGGACGTCTCAGAGACTTGTCCAGGTTTTAAACAGTCTGCGGGGACGTCTCAGAGACTTGTCCAGGTTTTAAAAAGTCTGCGGGGACGTCTCAGAGACTTGTCCAGGTTTAAGACTGTCTGCGGGGACGTCTCAGAGACTTGTCCAGGTTTAAGACGGTCTGCGACAGTCTCTGAGACTTGTCCAGGTTTTAGACGGTCTGCGACAGTCTCTGAGACTTGTCCAGGTTTTAGACGGTCTGCGACAGTCTCTGAGACTTGTCCAGGTTTTAGACGGTCTGCGACAGTCTCTGAGACTCGTCCAGGTTTTAGACGGTCTGCGACAGTCTCTGAGACTCGTCCAGGATTTAGACGGTCTGCGACAGTCTCTGAGACTCGTCCAGGTTTTAGACAGTCTGCGACGGTCTGCGACAGTCTCTGAGACTTGTCCAGGTTTAAGACAGTCTGTGACAGTCTGCGACAGTCTCGGAGACTTGTCCAGGTTTTAGACGGTCTGCGACAGTCTCTGAGACTTGTCCAGGTTTAAGCCAGTCTGTGACAGTCTGCGACAGTCTCGGAGACTTGTCCAGGTTTTAGACGGTCTGCGACAGTCTCTGAGACTTATCCAGGTTTTAGACGGTCTGCGACAGTCTCTGAGACTTGTCCAGGTTTAAGACGGTCTGCGACAGTCTCTGAGACTTGTCCAGGTTTTAGACGGTCTGCGACAGTCTCTGAGACTTGTCCAGGTTTAAGACGGTCTGCGACAGTCTCAGAGACTTGTCCAGGTTTTAGACGGTCTGCGACAGTCTCTGAGACTTGTCCAGGTTTAAGACAGTCTGCGACAGTCTCTGAGACTTGTCCAGGTTTAAGACGGTCTGTGACAGTCTGCGACAGTCTCGGAGACTTGTCCAGGTTTAAGACGGTCTGCAACAGTCTCTGAGACTTGTC
The DNA here is from genome assembly GCA_004119915.2 of Collichthys lucidus. Classification (NCBI taxonomy): domain Eukaryota; kingdom Metazoa; phylum Chordata; class Actinopteri; family Sciaenidae; genus Collichthys; species Collichthys lucidus. Next base: position 33,009,760 of record CM014093.1, read on the forward strand.
CAGGTTTAAGACGGTCAGCGACAGTCTGCGACAGTCTCTGAGACTTGTCCAGGTTTTAGACGGTCTGCGACAGTCTCTGAGACTTGTCCAGGTTTTAGACGGTCTGCGACAGTCTCTGAGACTTGTCCAGGTTTTAGACGGTCTGCGACAGTCTCTGAGATGTCCAGGTTTAAGACAGGTCTGCGACAGTCTCTGAGACTTGTCCAGGTTTAAGACGGTCTGTGACAGTCTGCGACAGTCTCGGAGACTTGTCCAGGTTTAAGACGGTCTGCAACAGTCTCTGAGACTTGTCCAGGTTTAAGACGGTCAGCGACAGTCTGCGACAGTCTCAGAGACTTGTCCAGGTTTTAGACGGTCTGCGACAGTCTCTGAGACTTGTCCAGGTTTTAGACGGTCTGCGACAGTCTCTGAGACTTGTCCAGGTTTTAGACGGTCTGCGACAGTCTCTGAGACTTGTCCAGGTTTAAGACAGTCTGCGACAGTCTCTGAGACTTGTCCAGGTTTAAGACAGTCTGCGACAGTCTCGGAGACTTGTCCAGGTTTAAGACGGTCTGCAACAGTCTCGGAGACTTGTCCAGGTTTAAGGCGGTCTGCGACAGTCTGCGACAGTCTCTGAGACTTGTCCAGGTTTTAGACGGTCTGCGACAGTCTCTGAGACTTGTCCAGGTTTTAGACGGTCTGCGACAGTCTCTGAGACTTGTCCAGGTTTAAGACGGTCTGCGACAGTCTGCGACAGTCTCGGAGACTCGTCCAGGTTTAAGACAGTCTGCGACAGTCTCGGAGACTCGTCCAGGTTTTAGACGGTCTGCGACAGTCTCGGAGACTTGTCCAGGTTTTAGACGGTCTGCGACAGTCTCTGAGACTTGTCCAGGTTTAAGACGGTCTGCGACAGTCTCGGAGACTTGTCCAGGTTTTAGACGGTCTGCGACAGTCTCTGAGACTTGTCCAGGTTTAAGACGGTCTGCGACAGTCTCTGAGACTTGTCCAGGTTTAAGACGGTCTGCGACAGTCTGCGACAGTCTCGGAGACTCGTCCAGGTTTAAGACAGTCTGCGACAGTCTCGGAGACTCGTCCAGGTTTTAGACGGTCTGCGACAGTCTGCGACAGTCTCGGAGACTTGTCCAGGTTTAAGACGGTCTGCGACAGTCTGCGACAGTCTCGGAGACTTGTCCAGGTTTAAGACAGTCTGCGACAGTCTCGGAGACTCGTCCAGGATTTAGACGGTCTGCGACAGTCTCTGAGACTCGTCCAGGATTTAGACGGTCTGCGACAGTCTCTGAGACTCGTCCAGGATTTAGACGGTCTGCGACAGTCTCTGAGACTCGTCCAGGTTTTAGACGGTCTGCGACAGTCTCGGAGACTCGTCCAGGTTTTAGACGGTCTGCGACAGTCTCGGAGACTCGTCCAGGTTTTAGACAGTCTGTTCAGTTAAATCTCATTTTTCATTTCTTGACATCTTGCTGAAACCAACAGACAGATTTAAACAGAATTAATTTGTCCTCATGTCTTCATGCTGCAGGACTGACGCGGACTCACTGAGGCGCGGCTGGGACAGGTAGTCCCGCTTCACGGCCATCACGTGCTCCCGGGAGGCGGTGGTGGCGGCCGGAGAGGCGGCCGTCGGTTTGTTCCCGCTGACGGCGGAGGAGAGCTCACTCATGGCCCCGTTCATCATCCTCTGAGCGCCTTCATCGCCATGTTCGCAGCCGCTGCAGCATCCGAGTCGTGACTCGAAGCTCGGCGCATGCGCAGACAGGAGCCGCATCATGAGGGATGCTGAGGCTGTAAAATCTGACAGACCCTGAACACAACTCATCATGCATGACGTCACAGCTGATTGTAACGGGACGTTTATACGTCAGAACCGCACAGGTACAATCACCTGCTTCTGCTTAACATTTATTTATGTATGTTAACTGAGGGGGCGGGGCTTAGTCAGTCTGAAGCAGGATTGGTTATTTGGACGATCCCATGTCACAACACTACGTCCAAGTTTTAGACAGTCTGCGGGGACGTCACAGAGACTACGTCCAAGTTTTAGACAGTCTGCGGGGACGTCACGGAGACTACATCCAGGTTTTAGACAGTCTGCGGGGACGTCACGGAGACTACATCCAGGTTTTAGACAGTCTGCGGGGACGTCACAGAGACTACGTCCAGGTTTTAGACAGTCTGCGGGGACGTCACGGAGACTACATCCAGGTTTTAGACAGTCTGCGGGGACGTCACAGAGACTACGTCCAGGTTTTAGACAGTCTGCGGGGACGTCACGGAGACTACGTCCAGGTATTAGACAGTCTGCGGGGACGTCACGGAGACTACGTCCAGGTTTTAGACAGTCTGCGGGGACGTCACGGAGACTACGTCCAGGTATTAGACAGTCTGCGGGGACGTCACGGAGACTACGTCCAAGTTTTAGACAGTCTGCGGGGACGTCACGGAGACTACGTCCAGGTTTTAGACAGTCTGCGGGGACGTCACGGAGACTACGTCCAGGTATTAGACAGTCTGCGGGGACGTCACGGAGACTACGTCCAGGTTTTAGACAGTCGGCGGGGACGTCACGGAGACTACGTCCAGGTTTTAGACAGTCTGCGGGGACGTCACAGAGACTACGTCCAGGTGTACAGTCTGGGGACGTCACGGAGACTACGTCCAGGTTTTAGACAGTCTGCGGGGACGTCACAGAGACTACGTTCAGGTTTTAGACAGTCTGCGGGGATGTCACAGAGACTACGTCCAGGTTTTAGACAGTCTGCGGGGACGTCCAGGACCCCTCACCTTTCTAATCCTCGTCTGTGTTTGGTTTGTCTGTTCTGGGCTCACAAACATAATGTTTCTTATTTTCAGCTGATTATTTTCTGTGAAGAAATCAGACACAGACCTTTAAAGTGAATAAATCAGAGATGACGTCTTTTAAATCTTGCTTTAATCTCTGCAGAGTCGTGGTGAACGTCGGTCCGCAGACCTGAAGTCCACGTGGTACAAAATGTAAACACAAAACCATTAAAACCAATAAAACCATTCAAAGCATTCAAAGCAGCACGACCACACAAACAAAGGTCCAGTGAACGCTGTGGGTGGGAAGCCGGTGAGGGATGACGTTCTTTGTCAATGTGCCACTGGCTCATTGAGTTCACAGCTGTGGGTAGAAGTCTAAAATGAATCTGTTCATTTCAGGCTGTTCAGTTAATTAAGAGTCAGAGATGAGAAACTGTAAACTCATCAATGATCCAGTCTGAAGTTAGGAAAAAAATAAATTATAAAAGTTTAATAAAAACAGACAGAGCGTCGAATCAACTGACTCGAGGTCAGTTTGAAGGCACGTTGACTTTAAGATGAACGAATGAAACTAATCTACCGTCTGTGATCAGGTGACCCACTCTGACCTGTGATCAGGTGACCCACTCTGACCTGTGATCAGGTGACCCACTCTGACCTGTGATCAGGTGAACGGTGTCTCTGTCATTCGTACGTCTGTTCTCTCACTATGTAACTTTGGGCAGAAGGGAAGAAGCAGAAGAAAAAAAAGAAAAAGAGGATGTAACCAGGCTCAGCAGCTTCTATGGACATGATGGCAGAGGAGCAGAGAGTGAAGAGGACGCTGACGGAGGAAGCTAAGAAGAGAAAAGGAGAGAGTGAGCGAGCAAGAAGCCGCCGGACAAGAGTAAATGTGGGACTGACTTTTAGTGGTTGGTGAGAGCTTGGTGAAATAAAAGGCTGAAAGACAGACGCCGAGCTGGGCTGACTGCTGCTGGACTAGTCTCTGATATCAGCTGCTGCTGGACTAGTCTCTGATATCAGCTGCTGCTGGACTAGTCTCTGATATCAGCTGCTGGACTAGTCTCTGATATCAGCTGCTGGACTAGTCTCTGATATCAGCTGCTGGACTAGTCTCTGATATCAGCCGCTGCTGGACTAGTCTCTGATATCAGCCGCTGGACTAGTCTCTGATATCAGCCGCTGCTGGACTAGTCTCTGATATCAGCTGCTGGACTAGTCTCTGATATCAGCTGCTGCTGGACTAGTCACTGATATCAGCCGCTGCTGGACTAGTCTCTGATATCAGCCGCTGCTGGACTAGTCCCTGATATCAGCCGCTGCTGGACTAGTCTCTGATATCAGCTGCTGCTGGACTAGTCTCTGATATCAGCTGCTGCTGGACTAGTCTCTGATATCAGCCGCTGCTGGACTAGTCTCTGATATCAGCTGCTGGACTAGTCTCTGATATCAGCTGCTGGACTAGTCTCTGATATCAGCTGCTGGACTAGTCTCTGATATCAGCTGCTGGACTAGTCGCTGATATCAGCCGCTGATTACAAATATTAGATCTGTATATATCAAGTCTCGATCCAAATACTTTGAATAATTAAAAACATTCCGGACTTCTTCAGACAGATGAACAGAGCGTGTTCAGGGTGAGGTCTCTGTTGGACTAGTAGTTGTCGTATGTGTCGACTCTGTGAGATCTCATTGGACGGCCGGCCCACTCCTCGTCATGTCCATCACGCATGCCGTTGGACTCGTTGGTCCAGCGTACGGAGTAGCGTGGGAGAGGTGGAGGAGGAGGAAGAGGAGGAAGAGGAGGAGCTCTCCTCCTGTCCTCGTGCCGGTGGGATGATGGACTCCAGTCCCGCTCTGCTGGACGATATCTGGACCTGCTCTCCTCTGAGTGGGAGGGTCTCCTCCAATGGGGGTCAGCATGAGGTGGGGTCCATCTGTACGGGTGGTGGTCCTGGTGGAGAGGGGCTCTCATAGGTGGACAGAGAGGTGGAGGACTGGGAAGGAGGCCGTGATGATACGAGCGGTGATTCGTTCTTCTTGGTGGAGAAGATCTGAAACAGAACCAACCGAGAACGTTGGAACAACTTAGACAGAACATGCTAGCAGTTAGGACTTCGTCTCCGTGACATCCCCGCAGACTGTCTAAAACCTGGACGTAGTCTCTGTGACGTCCCCGCAGACTGTCTAAAACCTGGACGTAGTCTCTGTGACGTCCCCGCAGACTGTCTAAAACCTGGACGTAGTCTCTGTGACGTCCCCGCAGACTGTCTAAAACCTGGACGTAGTCTCTGTGACGTCCCCGCAGACTGTCTAAAACCTGGATGTAGTCTCTGTGACGTCCCTGCAGACTGTCTAAAACCTGGACGTAGTCTCTGTGACGTCCCCGCAGACTGTCTAAAACCTGGATGTAGTCTCTGTGACGTCCCTGCAGACTGTCTAAAACCTGGACGTAGTCTCTGTGACGTCCCAGCAGACTGTCTAAAACCTGGACGTAGTCTCCGTGACATCCCCGCAGACTGTCTAAAACCTGGACGTAGTCTCCGTGACTCACAGACTGTCTAAAACCTGGACGTAGTCTCTATGACGTCCCCACAGACTGTCTAAAACCTGGATGTAGTCTCTGTGACGTCCCTGCAGACCGTCTAAAACCTGGACGTAGTCTCTGAGACGTCCTCGCAGACTGCCTAAAACCTAGTCGCAGTCTCTGTGACGTCCCTGCAGACTGCCTAAAAACTGGACGCAGTCTCTGTGACGTCCCTGCAGACTGCCTAAAAACTGGACGCAGTCTCTGTGACGTCCCTGCAGACTGTCTAAAACCTGGATGTAGTCTCCATGACGTCCCCACAGACTGTCTAAAACCTGGACGCAGTCTCTGTGACGTCCCTGCAGACTGCCTAAAACCTGGACGTAGTCTCTGTGACGTCCCTGCAGACTGTCTAAAACCTGGATGTAGTCTCCATGACGTCCCCACAGACTGTCTAAAACCTGGATGTAGTCTCCGTGACTCACAGGCTGTCTAAAACCTGGATGTAGTCTCCGTGACGTCCCCACAGACTGTCTAAAACCTGGACGTAGTCTCCATGACTTACAGGCTGTCTAAAACCTGGACATGTCTTTGCTCCTCCTCACCTGTGGTTCCTGGAGTCATTGTAGTGAGGTCGTCTGTCTTCCCGTCTGTCTTCCCGTCTGTCTTCCCGTCTGTCCTCCCGTCTGTCCTCCCGTCTGTCCTCCCGTCTGTCGGAGTCTGACGGACGACGTGCAGCGTGTCCTCTCCTTGGCTCCTGTCCGGAGTCCTCCATCCCGTCGTTACTGTTTAGAAAGAAACAAAGGTCACAGTCAAACTTTGGACGTTCAGACGACTCGTGAAGAGTTCTGCAGCTTTTCTTCGACGACTTCGTAGTTATGGATTTTTAATTTATGGATGCTTATTCCTGACTGACACTTGATATGATGACACACATGAACATAGTGTGTTTGTGTGTTATGACTGTGAGAAGGAGTGCAGGTTCTGGTGAAGTCCAGTCCCTTTCACCTGTGATGTACCAGGTAACCATAGAAACACTGCATCACCTCCTCTTTGGCCCACGCTGCAGGTCATCCAGGTAGTTCTCTCGCTCGATGGCGTGTCCCCGCGACGAGTTGAACACTGAGAACAGAAGAAGATTTAAAGAAGAAGCCAGCGCGTCCCAACGAGCGGCTGCAGTGACGTCAGTACTCACGCTCCACGGCCTCCTTAGGATCCATCCCGTCCACGTCTATCAGATACCTGCAGGAAGACACACCTGTTACACACACACACACACACACACACACACACACACACCGACTGTTCAAAGTGCGAGCTTCACGCGGCACACACCTGCAGATCAGGTAGCCGGTGCGGTTCAGACCATGGGTGCAGTGAACGCCGATCAGCTTATCTGTGGACGAGACGTGAACAGCTGATTCAAGAAACGATCCACGCGTCCGTGAGCAGACGAATCCGTTTCACTCAAACGTTTCTCACCGTTGTCGACGTTGTCTCGAAGAAACCGGCGTACGGCGCGCTTGAAGCTCAGGATGGTGTCGTCACTCGGAACCACGTGACCGGCCGTGAAGAGCTTCACGAACAGCAGCGACTCCGGTACGTCCTGAACACACACACACACACACACACACACACACACACACACACACACAGTCAGTATCAAAGACAAACATGAAACTGTGTGTGTGTGTGTGTGTGTGTGTGTGTCTCACCTGGACTTCGTAGTAGCGTGAGGTGTAGGTCAGGTCGATGATCAGACCGAGCTCTTGCTTCTGTTTGTTCAGAGCGTCCAGCAGCTCCCACGGACCGAAGACGTCCGAGCGAGAGAGATGACGGTTCAAAGACTAAGAAGACACGCACGCACGCACGCACGCACGCACGCGCACGCACGCACGCACGCACGCACACACGCACACACACACACACACACACACACACACACACACACACACAGTCTCATCAGCAGCCACAACGCCACGGTAAGAAGACAGCACTACAGTCACATGATCAGACCTGCACACCTGTTTGAGCGGCACCTTGAAGGCCACGAACCGAGTCCCAGGAAGTCTTTGTCCCACAGCTCTGTAATCCAGCCACCTGTAAGAAGACAGACACCACAGACTGTCTAAAACCTGGACGTAGTCTCTGTGACGTCCCCGCAGACTGTCTAAAACCTGGACGTGGTCTCTGTGACGTCCCCGCAGACTGTCTAAAACCTGGACGTAGTCTCCGTGACGTCCCCACAGACTGTCTAAAACCTGGACGTAGTCTCTGTGACGTCCCCACAGACTGTCTAAAACCTGGACGTAGTCTCTGTGACGTCCCCGCAGACTGTCTAAAACCTGGACGTAGTCTCTTTGACGTCCCCACAGACTGTCTTAAACCTGGACGTAGTCTCTGTGACGTCCCCGCAGACTGTCTAAAACCTGGACGTAGTCTCTGTGACGTCCCCGCAGACTGTCTAAAACCTGGACGTAGTCTCTGTGACGTCCCCGCAGACTGTCTTAAACCTGGACGTAGTCTCTGTGACGTCCCCGCAGACTGTCTAAAACCTGGACGTAGTCTCTGAGACGTCCCCGCAGACTGTCTAAAACCTGGACGTAGTCTCCGTGACTCACAGACTGTCTAAAACCTGGACGTAGTCTCCGTAACTCGCAGACTGTCTAAAACCTGGACGTAGTCTCTGTGACGTCCCCACAGACTGTCTTAAACCTGGACGTAGTCTCTGTGACGTCCCCGCAGACTGTCTAAAACCTGGACGTAGTCTCCGTGACGTCCGCGCAGACTATCTTAAACCTGGACGTAGTCTCCGTGACGTCCCCGCAAACTGTCTAAAACCTGGACGTAGTCTCCGTGACGTCCCCGCAGACTGTCTAAAACCTGGACGTAGTCTCCGTGACGTCCCCGCAGACTGTCTAAAACCTGGACGTAGTCTCCGTGACGTCCCCGCAGACTGTCTAAAACCTGGACGTAGTCTCCGTGACGTCCCCGCAGACTGTCTAAAACCTGGACGTAGTCTCCGTGACGTCCCCGCAGACTGTCTAAAACCTGGACATAGTCTCTGTGACGTCCCCACAGACTGTCTAAAACCTGGACATAGTCTCTGTGACGTCCCCACAGACTGTCTAAAACCTGGACATAGTCTCTGAGACGTCCCCACAGACTGTCTAAAACCTGGACGTAGTCTCCGTGACGTCCCCGCAGACTGTCTAAAACCTGGACGTGGTTTCTGTGACGTCCCCGCAGACTGTCTAAAACCTGGACGTAGTCTCTGTGACGTCCCCACAGACTGTCTAAAACCTGGACGTAGTCTCTGAGACGTCCCCGCAGACTGTCTAAAACCTGGACATAGTCTCTGTGACGTCCCTGCAGACTGTCTAAAACCTGGACATAGTCTCTGTGACGTCCCCGCAGACTGTCTAAAACCTGGACCTAGTCTCTGTGACGTCCCCACAGACTGTCTAAAACCTGGACATAGTCTCTGAGACGTCCTGAAGCTTAACGTTGCTCACCTGTCCGGTACTCCGTTCCTCGCGCCGCGTCGGGACATGTCTCACGCTGGTCGGTACCACGTGTTTGTTCGGTTCGGTCGGCCCGCCGTGTTTACAAGTCCCGGTACCGTTAGTACTCAGTACACACAGTACTCAGTACACACAGTACTCACAGTACTCGGTACCTGCAGACCTGACACTGCACGAACCTTCTAACAACGTATAAACAACAAACGGCAGCTGCAGGCGCGTGACGATGACGTCAGGGCATGCCGGGGTGGCGACGTCACATGACTGCGACCCGGTGGAGGGTTGTTGATATAAAATCAGCTGATCGATGAGAAGTTTGTAAAAGAGTAACTAAAGTAACTAAACTATATACTGTTCTATGTGTGTATATACTGTTCTATGTGTGTATATAGTGTTCTATGTGTGTATACACTGTTCTATGTGTGTATATACTGTTCTATGTGTGTATATACTGTTCTATGTGTGTATATACTGTTCTATGTGTATATATACTGTTCTATGTGTGTATATACTGTTCTATGTGTGTATATACTGTTCTATGTGTGTATATACTGTTCTATGTGTGTATATACTGTTCTATGTGTATATGTACTGTTCTATGTGTATATATACTGTTCTATGTATGTATATACTGTTCTATGTGTATATATACTGTTCTATGTGTATATATACTGTTCTATGTGTATATATACTGTTCTATGTGTGTATATACTGTTCTATGTGTGTATATACTGTTCTATGTGTGTATATACTGTTCTATGTGTATATACTGTTCTATGTGTATATATACTGTTCTATGTGTGTATATACTGTTCTATGTGTGTATATACTGTTCTATGTGTGTATATACTGTTCTATGTGTGTATATACTGTTCTAAGTGTGTATATACTGTTCTATGTATGTATATACTGTTCTATGTGTATATATACTGTTCTATGTGTATATATACTGTTCTATGTGTATATATACTGTTCTATGTGTGTATATACTGTTCTATGTGTGTATATACTGTTCTATGTGTGTATATACTGTTCTATGTGTATATACTGTTCTATGTGTATATACTGTTCTATGTGTATATACTGTTCTATGTGTGTATATACTGTTCTATGTGTGTATATACTGTTCTATGTGTATATACTGTTCTATGTGTATATATACTGTTCTATGTGTATATACTGTTCTATGTGTATATATACTGTTCTATGTGTATATATACTGTTCTATGTGTGTATATACTGTTCTATGTGTGTATATACTGTTCTATGTGTATATACTGTTCTATGTGTATATATACTGTTCTATGTGTGTATATACTGTTCTATGTATGTATATACTGTTCTATGTGTATATACTGTTCTATGTGTATATACTGTTCTATGTGTGTATATACTGTTCTATGTGTGTATATACTGTTCTATGTGTATATACTGTTCTATGTGTATATATACTGTTCTATGTGTATATATACTGTTCTATGTGTATATATACTGTTCTATGTGTGTATATACTGTTCTATGTGTGTATATACTGTTCTATGTGTGTATATACTGTTCTATGTGTATATACTGTTCTATGTGTGTATATACTGTTCTATGTGTGTGTATATACTGTTCTATGTGTATATATACTGTTCTATGTGTGTATATACTGTTCTATGTGTGTATATACTGTTCTATGTGTGTATATACTGTTCTATGTGTATATATACTGTTCTATGTGTATATATACTGTTCTATGTGTGTATATACTGTTCTATGTGTGTATATACTGTTCTATGTGTGTATATACTGTTCTATGTGTATATACTGTTCTATGTGTATATATACTGTTCTATGTGTATATACTGTTCTATGTGTATATATACTGTTCTATGTGTATATACTGTTCTATGTGTGTATATACTGTTCTATGTGTGTATATACTGTTCTATGTGTATATACTGTTCTATGTGTATATATACTGTTCTATGTGTGTATATACTGTTCTATGTGTGTATATACTGTTCTATGTGTATATACTGTTCTATGTGTATATACTGTTCTATGTGTGTATACTGTTCTATGTGTGTATATACTGTTCTATGTGTATATACTGTTCTATGTGTATATATACTGTTCTATGTGTGTATATACTGTTCTATGTGTATATATACTGTTCTATGTGTGTATATACTGTTCTATGTGTGTATATACTGTTCTATGTGTGTATATACTGTTCTATGTGTATATACTGTTCTATGTGTATATACTGTTCTATGTGTGTATATACTGTTCTATGTGTGTGTATATACTGTTCTATGTGTATATATACTGTTCTATGTGTATATATACTGTTCTATGTGTATATATACTGTTCTATGTGTGTATATACTGTTCTATGTGTGTATATACTGTTCTATGTGTATATACTGTTCTATGTGTATATACTGTTCTATGTGTGTATATACTGTTCTATGTGTGTGTATATACTGTTCTATGTGTATATACTGTTCTATGTGTGTATATACTGTTCTATGTGTGTATATACTGTTCTATGTGTGTATATAGTGTTCTATGTGTATATATACTGTTCTATGTGTGTATACACTGTTCTATGTGTGTATATATACTGTTCTATGTGTGTATATACTGTTCTATGTGTGTATATACTGTTCTATGTGTGTATATACTGTTCTATGTGTGTATATAGTGTTCTATGTGTATATATACTGTTCTATGTGTGTATACACTGTTCTATGTGTGTATACACTGTTCTATGTGTGTATATACTGTTCTATGTGTGTATACACTGTTCTATGTGTGTATATATACTGTTCTATGTGTGTATATACTGTTCTATGTGTGTATATACTGTTCTATGTGTGTATACTGTTCTATGTGTGTATATAGTTTCTATGTGTGTATATAGTGTTCTATGTGTGTATATACTGTTCTATGTGTGTATATACTGTTCTATGTGTGTATATACTGTTCTATGTGTGTATATACTGTTCTATGTGTGTATACACTGTTCTATGTGTGTATACACTGTTCTATGTGTGTATACACTGTTCTATGTGTGTATACACTGTTCTATGTGTGTATATACTGTTCTATGTGTGTATATACTGTTCTATGTGTGTATATACTGTTCTATGTGTGTATATACTGTTCTATGTGTATATATACTGTTCTATGTGTGTATATACTGTTCTATGTGTGTATATAGTTCTATGTGTGTATATAGTGTTCTATGTGTGTATATAGTGTTCTATGTGTATATATACTGTTCTATGTGTATATACTGTTCTATGTGTGTATATAGTGTTCTATGTGTATATATACTGTTCTATGTGTGTATATACTGTTCTATGTGTATATATAGTGTTCTATGTGTATATACTGTTCTATGTGATATATAGTGTTCTATGTGTATATATACTGTTCTATGTGTGTATATACTGTTCTATGTGTATATATAGTGTTCTATGTGTATATATAGTGTTCTATGTGTGTATACACTGTTCTATGTGTATATATAGTGTTCTATGTGTGTATATACTGTTCTATGTGTATATATAGTGTTCTATGTGTATATATAGTGTTCTATGTGTGTATACACTGTTCTATGTGTTGTCATGTGTGATGTGTTGTCATGTGTGATGTGTTGGTGTGTTCTGTACACGTGCAGCATTGACAATGAAGCTGACTTGACTTTATTTTTCTCTCGTCTAGATTTATTTTGTATTTTTAATATGTATATTATAAATATTTGTTACTTTTTTATTAAAGAAGTACTTTTACTGCAGTATTTACAGTATTTAGTTACTTTATACTCTGACTCCACGTTCAGCACGTTGATCAGTTTCTTCACAGACAGTAAAACGCATCAGTACGAATAAAAACACACAAACACTTCTGGTACTTTAAGTACATTTAGCTGATAATACTTGCAGGACTTCTGGTACTTTAAGTACATTTAGCTGATAATACTTGCAGGACTTCTGGTACTTTAAGTACATTTAGCTGATAATACTTGCAGGACTTCTGGTAATTGAAGTACATTTAGCTGATAATACTTGCAGGACTTCTGGTACTTGAAGTACTTTACAAACTCAGCATGTGAGTCAGTGTGTGTCATCCTCTGACAGGTTTGATTGACAGCTCGTGGAAACTTACTGATGACTGTTGTTGTTCCTGTAAGCTGTGGTCAGTCACTCTTCTTCCTCTTCTGTTTATTTCTGCTGTCCAAAGGTCATTTCATAATAAAACTTTTATTTTTATGTTTTTATGAATGAGAACTGCTCGGGTCGGGTTCGTCCTGGACTTCGCTCAGGGAAAAACTGCGCGGTGTTTGTGGAAACAGTTTTTATGGTGTCTGACTCAGCTGTTAAACTCACCTGTGAAGACATGCAGAGAGGTCCACACTGTGATTTCCCAGCACAGGGGAGAAGCTGAAAGACAACGTTACGTAACTCTGTGAACAAACATGTGATCCTACCTGTGAGAGCCTCATGAGGAAACTCCATATATGGTCAGACAGGTGTGAGTGGAGGTGTGTCTACAAGTTAAATAGTTTGCAGTGGAGTGCAGACACAGAGTCTGTTAGAGACAGCAGCAGCAGCAGAAGAAGAAGAAGCGCGATGCTGCAGTGGAGAGGACGGAGCGAGCACAGGGGGGAGGGTAACAGGGCAGTGTTGGTGTCTGTGGGGGAGTTTGAGCCCGGGGTGAGGCTGGAGAGGAGGCCCGGAGCCAACAAGGACACCAAGAGTCTCCACCACACCCTCTGCAAACTGGGCTTCAAGGTGGACATCCACTCCGACCTCAGCGGGGACGAAATCTATGAGCTGTTTGAGAAAGGTAGTACACACACACACACACTCACACACACACACACACTCACTCACACACACACACTCACTCACACACACAGACACACACACACTCACACAGACACACACACACTCACTCACACACAGACACACACTCACTCACACAGACACACACACACTCACACACACACACTCACTCACACACACACACACTCACTCACACACACAGACACACACACACTCACACAGACACACACACACTCACACAGACACACACACACAGACACACACACTCACACACAGACACACACTCACTCACACAGACACACACACACACTCACACAGACACACACACACAGACACACACACTCACTCACACACACACACTCACTCACACACACAGACACACACACACTCACACAGACACACACACACTCACTCACACACAGACACACACACTCACACACAGACACACACACTCACACACAGACACACACACTCACACACAGACACACACACACTCACTCACACACACACTCACACACACACACTCACACACACACACACACACACTCAGTCAGTGTGCATTAGTCACAGGTGGATAAATGTCTCCACTTGTATCTGTCAGTGATAATCAGCTGTAAACATGAGTCCACATTACGAAGTGTGTGTGTGTGTGTGTGTGTGTGTGTGTGTGTGTGTGTGTGTGTGTGTGTGTGTGTGTGTGTGTTGCAGAGAGCCGGCGGCCGGTGAAGGACTGTTTTCTGGCTGTCTTGTCGTCTCACGGCGAGGAGGGCTGCGTGTTCGGGGCTGATGGGAAACCTGTCCGACTGTCACAGATCTTCAAGTATTTTGACCACGAGTCCATGGAGGGAAAAGCCAAAGTGTTCCTCATACAGGTCGGCAGTCTTTAATGTGACACAGACCACAACACTGACACGTCCTTCACAGGTGTATCTGACTGACGAGCCGAGCTGCTTCTTCCATGTATGAACCAGGATGTTCCTTCAGGATCTGTGTCACTGATGAACCTTTGTGTTTGCACTGTGTGCAGGCTTGTCGTGGAGACGGTCTGGATGACGGCGTGGAGGTGGATTCAGCTGATGGTAGCAGAGAGTGCATCTTTTCACCACATCACTCTGTTCCTGTAGATACAGCCGTGATGTACGCCACCGCGCCAGGTAAACAACAGTCCTGCATCCACGTGTTTATTAGCGTTACCGTGACGACCTTCCACCACGTCCAAAACCCAGAAAACGTGACGCTGGTACCAGCGCCTGGCCACATTCGAGCCCTGCGTGAAACGATGCCGACCATCCCTGCACCGCCTCACGTTGGTACACTGTCACATCACGTTGGTACACTGTCACATCACGTTGGTGCACTGTCACATCACGTTGGTGCACTGTCACATCACGTTGGTGCACTGTCACATCACGTTGGTGCACTGTCACATCACGTTGGTGCACTGTCACTTCACGTTGGTGCACTGTCACATCACGTTGGTGCGCTGTCACATCACGTTGGTGCACTGTCACATCACGTTGGTGCACTGTCACATCACGTTGGTGCACTGTCACATCACGTTGGTGCACTGTCACATCACGTTGGTGCACTGTCACATCACGTTGGTGCACTGTCACATCACGTTGGTACACTGTCACATCACGTTGGTGCACTGTCACATCACGTTGGTGCACTGTCACATCACGTTGGTGCACTGTCACATCACGTTGGTGCACTGTCACATCACGTTGGTGCACTGTCACTTCACGTTGGTGCACTGTCACATCACGTTGGTGCACTGTCACATCACGTTGGTACACTGTCACATCACGTTGGTGCACTGTCACATCACGTTGGTGCGCTGTCACATCACGTTGGTGCACTGTCACATCACGTTGGTACACTGTCACATCACGTTGGTGCACTGTCACATCACGTTGGTGCACTGTCACATCACGTTGGTGCACTGTCACATCACGTTGGTACACTGTCACATCACGTTGGTGCACTGTCACATCACGTTGGTGCGCTGTCACTTCACGTTGGTGCGCTGTCACTTCACGTTGGTACACTGTCACATCACGTTGGTGCACTGTCACATCACGTTGGTGCACTGTCACATCACGTTGGTGCACTGTCACATCACGTTGGTGCACTGTCACATCACGTTGGTGCACTGTCACATCACGTTGGTGCACTGTCACATCACGTTGGTGCGCTGTCACGTCACGTTGGTGCACTGTCACATCACGTTGGTGCACTGTCACGTCACGTTGGTGCACTGTCACGTCACGTTGGTACACTGTCACATCGCGTTGGTGCACTGTCACATCGCGTTGGTGCACTGTCACATCACGTTGGTGCACTGTCACATCACGTTGGTGCACTGTCACATCACGTTGGTGCACTGTCACATCACGTTGGTGCACTGTCACATCACGTTGGTGCACTGTCACTTCACGTTGGTGCACTGTCACATCACGTTGGTGCACTGTCACATCACGTTGGTACACTGTCACATCACGTTGGTGCACTGTCACATCACGTTGGTGCACTGTCACATCACGTTGGTGCACTGTCACATCACGTTGGTACACTGTCACATCACGTTGGTGCACTGTCACATCACGTTGGTGCACTGTCACATCACGTTGGTGCACTGTCACATCACGTTGGTGCACTGTCACATCACGTTGGTGCACTGTCACATCACGTTGGTGCACTGTCACATCACGTTGGTACACTGTCACATCACGTTGGTGCACTGTCACATCACGTTGGTGCACTGTCACATCACGTTGTACCTACAAACTAAATCTGGTGGTTAACGTTGATTAAACGTTTGAAACACGTTCTTCTGGTGTGAACACATGTAAAGATGGATGTCGCTGTGATCAGTGTTATTGTGCACTCGTCTTCTTCTGTGCTTCAGTCCTCTCCCCTCCGTCCTCTCCTCAGGGTACGGAGCGTTCATGCACCCCCTCGGTTCAGTCTTCCTCCAGACTTTCTGCACTTTATTAAAGGAGGACGCTAATCGTAACCTGGAGCTGACACGCCTGATGACCCGCCTCTCCCACAGAGTGGCCTACACCTTCCAGGCCAAAGGTCGGCTGCTGGGCGGGAAGAAAGAGATGCCGTGTCTCCTGACACGACTGACCAGAGAAGTGTTTCCGTTCGCGGACCAGGGGAAAGGCGACAGCGAGGCCGCGGGGCTCCCGGCCACGTCGCTGCTCAGGGCTGATAACGTGAGAACACGGAGTCCTTCCATCAGTTAGACTGCAGCACGCGACGTGCACGAGAACGCATGAGGACGGTAATTAACAGCAGCAGTGTTGATGGATGAGAGGAGATAAACTAACAGCCGCTGCAGAAGAAACCGGTTTGTGGTCTTTGGACTTCCTGAAGAAAATCCAAAGATGTCATCAGGAAACATTCCGAGCTCTGAGACAGTACGTGTTTACATGAGACTTATTTATTGTATCATATGTTATTAAATGATGGAACAATCATAACATGCTCCTGTTGTTCCTGCTCCTTCCTGTTTGTCTGGCCTTAATGGAAAAATACCTCCATCAGTTCAACGTGATGAAAGAGTCTGACACAAAGAAGTCAGTCCAGGCTGATGTTAATCATCAGCTAACTGGAAGTCAGCGCGATGACTAATGCAGAGTTTTATTTGTCTGCTGTGGAAGAAATTAACGTGTTTACAACAACAAGGCGCCTTTCAGTCTGTGGGGACGTCACGGAGACTACGTCCAGGATTTAGACAGTCACGGAGACTACGTCCAGGATTTAGACAGTCTGCAAACCTGCATTCTTTCTAACGTCCAGCAGGGGGTAGCTCCACTGGTTGCAACAATAAGGTCTGAGAGTCCATTGGAGAGACGAGCAGACTTCTCAGCTGATCCACAGTGAACGGTTTCCTCGTGAGTTTCTTGATTCGTTGTTTTCAGCTTGAACATTAACGTTTGTTGCATGAAAACAAGTCACAGTAAGTTACTCACCAGCTCCACGCTCACGTCCAAATATGGTCACATCCGGCTCCAAATCAAACGAATATTAATGTGGTGATATAACCTGATGGCATGCTGCTGCTACATCATGACACACTGAATGAGAAACTTCCTGATCAGAATCAGAGTTTCTGATAATCAGCAGATAACTATTACCCTTCGTTATATTCTACATAAGTCGTAAGTTCAGTGTAGCGCCGTGAAGCGCTGAGTCGACGCGCTGCAGTGGACGATTACGTGAGATCTGAGAGGTTTGCTTTGACCTTTGACCTTTGACTGAAGCCACACTGACTGAAACACAAAAATAAAAAGATGACCTGGTTTCACGTATGAACGCCTGACCATCACAAGGAGCCCATTTCCTGTCTTTAACATGTAGTTGAAGCGTGAACGGCAGGTACAGATCTTTAGGAGTGTGAGTTTCTTTGTGTTTTTAATAGATGTAACGTTGATCCAGCGTTTTGACATATTGTATTAATTCTTTATTGTTAGTTTACAAACATACAAGTCCTCTCAGGTTTATTAGTTAAAGCTGTAGTCTCTGTCTGACCATATATGGAGTTTCCACTTCAGGCTGTCGCAGGTAGGTTCACGTTCGTGCGACTTCACAGGTGAGTCAACGCTCGACTGCACGCCCTAAAACTGTCTCAGTACAAACAGTGAAGTCCAGTCATGATTAAACAAACAAAGTTTCTCATTCAGCTTTATTTGTCCTCCACCCAGGACGTGCAGTGTTTTACTGACAGGGAATAAATTCATCAGCTGAGGCAGCTGGAGAAAAACAAACATCCAACATGTACTCGAGTATTTGCTCTGATTACATTACTTTAACATTAACAGCCGAACACCAACCAGAACCAGCAGCGGCTGATATCAGCGACTAGTCCAGCAGCGGCTGATATCAGAGACTAGTCCAGCAGCTGATATCAGAGACTAGTCCAGCAGCGGCTGATATCAGAGACTAGTCCGGCAGCTGATATCAGCGACTAGTCCAGCAGCAGTCAGCCCAGAACCAGAACCAGCAGCAGCTGATATCAGTGACTAGTCCAGCAGCAGCTGATATCAGCGACTAGTCCAGCAGCGGCTGATATCAGAGACTAGTCCAGCAGCGGCTGATATCAGAGACTAGTCCAGCAGCGGCTGATATCAGAGACTAGTCCAGCAGCTGATATCAGTGACTAGTCCAGCAGCAGCTGATATCAGAGACTAGTCCAGCAGCGGCTGATATCAGCGACTAGTCCAGCAGCTGATATCAGCGACTAGTCCAGCAGCAGCTGATATCAGGGACTAGTCCAGCAGCGGCTGATATCAGAGACTAGTCCAGCAGCGGCTGATATCAGAGACTAGTCCAGCAGCGGCTGATATCAGTGACTAGTCCAGCAGCTGATATCAGAGACTAGTCCAGCAGCAGCTGATATCAGAGACTAGTCCAGCAGCGGCTGATATCAGCGACTAGTCCAGCAGCTGATATCAGAGACTAGTCCAGCAGCAGCTGATATCAGGGACTAGTCCAGCAGCAGCTGATATCAGAGACTAGTCCAGCAGCGGCTGATATCAGCGACTAGTCCAGCAGCGGCTGATATCAGCGACTAGTCCAGCAGCTGATATCAGAGACTAGTCCAGCAGCAGCTGATATCAGTGACTAGTCCAGCAGCAGCTGATATCAGAGACTAGTCCAGCAGCGGCTGATATCAGCGACTAGTCCAGCAGCTGATATCAGAGACTAGTCCAGCAGCAGCTGATATCAGTGACTAGTCCAGCAGCAGCTGATATCAGAGACTAGTCCAGCAGCGGCTGATATCAGCGACTAGTCCAGCAGCTGATATCAGCGACTAGTCCAGCAGCAGCTGATATCAGGGACTAGTCCAGCAGCGGCTGATATCAGAGACTAGTCCAGCAGCGGCTGATATCAGAGACTAGTCCAGCAGCGGCTGATATCAGCGACTAGTCCAGCAGCTGATATCAGAGACTAGTCCAGCAGCAGCTGATATCAGAGACTAGTCCAGCAGCGGCTGATATCAGCGACTAGTCCAGCAGCTGATATCAGCGACTAGTCCAGCAGCAGCTGATATCAGGGACTAGTCCAGCAGCGGCTGATATCAGAGACTAGTCCAGCAGCGGCTGATATCAGAGACTAGTCCAGCAGCGGCTGATATCAGTGACTAGTCCAGCAGCAGCTGATATCAGAGACTAGTCCAGCAGCAGCTGATATCAGCGACTAGTCCAGCAGCAGCTGATATCAGGGACTAGTCCAGCAGCAGCTGATATCAGAGACTAGTCCAGCAGCGGCTGATATCAGAGACTAGTCCAGCAGCGGCTGATATCAGAGACTAGTCCAGCAGCGGCTGATATCAGAGACTAGTCCAGCAGCAGCTGATATCAGAGACTAGTCCAGCAGCAGTCAGTCCAGCTCGGCGTCTGTCTTTCAGTCTTTTCTTTCACCAACAACTAAAAGTCAGCCGTGAGCTAACATGAGCTAACAGCAGCTAACAGACTGAGCTAACATGAGCTAACAGCAGCTAACAGACTGAGCTAACATGAGCTAACAGCAGCTAACAGACTGAGCTAACATGAGCTAACAGCAGCTAACAAACTGAGCTAACATGAGCTAACAGCAGCTAACAGACTGAGCTAACATGAGCTAACAGCAGCTACAGCTGTCAGCAGGTTACTTCACTGTCCATCATAAACTCTGTAAATCACAGAGAGTTGAGGCGGAGCAGCCGGAGGACATCAGAGGGAAAACCAGAAAACATTTCCTCCATAAAATATGATCCAGTTTCACCAGAATCAGTGAAATAGTTGCTGCTGTGTGACTTAGTGCCGTAAAGCGTTACGTACTTCTCCCGACCCGGAGCCCAAAGTTACATAGAGTGATCACCATATTAAAGTTTCACTTTCTCTGCCTGACCGATAAAGTTTATCTTTCTTATATTTAGTTTCTTATCTACAGCCGTGAACTTTGTAACAGCGTGTCTGATTTATGAGTTTGTGTAAAATCTTTATGTGTAACTGGAATGTGGTGGGAGGGTAACTCACCAGCTGACAACCCTTCACCAACATAGAGAACACTGAAGAACTCCTCACAGAGTACATGTACTCCTCACAGAGTACATGTACTTAGTTACCTTCAATCAACGTTTGTCTGACATTCGTCCACCTCACCTGTTACCTGAACGGTTCTCACCAGCAGAGGGAGACAAAGTCAGACACTGGGTTTCAACTCATATCCAGTGTTGTGATCTCACACACACACACACACACACACACACACACACACACACACACACACACACACACACCACACACACACACACACACACACACACACACACACACACACACACCTTGTTTTTGTCCATTTCCTGTCCTTCACCTGAATGTTCCTATTTTTTTTACTTCCTGTAGTTTTCAGAATAAAAGCTTCGACTTCCAGCGTCACAGAACTCAGTGAATATTTATTAACACAGAGGAGGAACCAGAAAATAGATTTACACTCGTTAACCAGGTGAATAAAACAAACTAACCCAGGTGCCACACCTTGCGTTCAGTTACAAGTTGATGGTAAAAAGAGAAAAATACACCGTTTGATGACGTCAGGTGGTCAAATATTGACCAATTATTTGTCCTTTTCATACTAATATAAAACATTGTGATACATCGATAAAAAAGTTAAAAAACAAAGCGGATGTACAGCTTTAAAAAGAGGTACGAATCATTTCATTGTTTTTTATTTGATGGGATGACTCAGCTCAGCTCCTCACAGCTGGTTGGTTCTTCTGAGTGAGAATGGCTGCGTTAAGGCACCGTGAGAGCTCGCTGCCGATTGGTGAGCGGAGCTGAGAGGCGGGACGAGGAAGGGCTGCAGAGGAGGAGGAGGGGGCGAACACCTGGAGGACGCCATGAGGGGTGAGGAGGTGGGGGTGTCGCAGGAGGACGACGGCGTGGAGGGTCCCGGAGTGACGGTGTTCCGGCTCAGAGGGTGAGGCGTCCGGTGAGGTTTGGTGGTGAGGGACAGCGGCTGCAGCTGCTCGCCGTACGGAGACGTGTGTCCGCCGTACGAGTAGTGTGTGTGCTCGGTGTGCGTCGCCGCCGGGGCGGCGGGCGAGGCCAGCGCGGTGGTCGGCGTCGCCGGGGAGTCCAGCGAGGAGGCGGGGCTGGCCTGGGACAGGTGCGTGTGGGTCAGGTGTGAGATGCTGTGTGGCTGTGTCAGGTGGGAGCGGGCGTGTGTGTGTGCAGTCTGTGTGAGCAGAGAGTGTGTGTGAGGCGTCTCCTCAGGCGGGACACGAGGTCTCTTCAGCTGAGGGGGGAGGTCCTCTTCAGGAACTGAGACACAAACAAACACTCATCAGCTGGACGGACGGGGACAACCAACCAACCAAGTCTGCAGACGTCCTGGATTTTTAGTCCTTACGTTAAGTCGTTACGTTGTGTATTTTTAGTCCTTACGTTAAGTCGTTACGTTGTGTATTTTTAGTCGTTACGTTAAGTCGTTACGTTGTGTATTCTTAGTCCTTACGTTAAGTCGTTACGTTGTGTATTTTTAGTCCTTACGTTAAGTCGTTACGTTGTGTATTTTTAGTCGTTATGTTAAGTCGTTACGTTGTGGATTTTTAGTCCTTACGTTGTGTATTCTTAGTCGTTATGTTAAGTCGTTACGTTGTGGATTTTTAGTCGTTATGTTAAGTCGTTACGTTGTGGATTTTTAGTCCTTACGTTGTGTATTCTTAGTCGTTACGTTGTGTATTCTTAGTCGTTACGTTGTGTATTCTTAGTCGTTACGTTGTGTATTCTTAGTCGTTACGTTGTGTATTCTTAGTCGTTACGTTGTGTATTTTTAGTCGTTACGTTGTGTATTTTTAGTCGTTACGTTGTGTATTCTTAGTCGTTACGTTGTGTATTCTTAGTCGTTACGTTGTGTATTTTTAGTCGTTACGTTGTGTATTTTTAGTCGTTACGTTGTGTATTCTTAGTCGTTACGTTGTGTATTTTTAGTCGTTACGTTGTGTATTTTTAGTCGTTACGTTGTGTATTTTTAGTCGTTACGTTGTGTATTCTTAGTCGTTACGTTGTGTATTTTTAGTCGTTACGTTGTGTATTTTTAGTCGTTACGTTGTGTATTCTTAGTCGTTACGTTGTGTATTTTTAGTCGTTACATTGTGTATTTTTAGTCGTTACGTTGTGTATTTTTAGTCGTTACGTTGTGTATTCTTAGTCGTTACGTTGTGTATTTTTAGTCGTTACATTGTGTATTTTTAGTCGTTACATTGTGTATTTTTAGTCGTTACGTTGTGTATTTTTAGTCGTTACGCTGTGTATTTTTAGTCGTTACATTGTGTATTTTTAGTCGTTACGTTGTGTATTTTTAGTCGTTACATTGTGTATTTTTAGTCGTTACATTGTGTATTTTTAGTCGTTACATTGTGTATTTTTAGTCGTTACATTGTGTATTTTTAGTCGTTATCGTCTGTATTTAAGGAGACTGGAGGAATAACTATGACCTGTCACTGAATCAAACTGAGTATTAATATTTATAATCGTCTTACCTTCGAGCTGAGTCTCGCTCTTCGTCCTCTTCCTCTTCTTCTTTTTACCCTGCACACAAACAAACAAACACACACATTCATCTTGACACCGGCTGATAGGGACCTGTTGGTGTACATGGTGTAGTCATGTTGCTGATCTTGGTGTACTCACGTAGTTGTCTCTGGCCGACCAGCCCGGGTAGAGTTTGGAGTGGAGGAGTCTCTCTTTACGAGCCAGTTCATAATATTTGGCTTGTTCCTCTTTGGTCAGAGAATGCCACTGTGGACACAAAACATGACGTCAGCTGACTGATGTTTATTCTCATAATGTTACACGTGAGCACAGACTGACGGACTGACCCTCTGGCCCAGGATTTGGTTGATGGTGGCGCTCTCCTTCACTTTGCACTGAGCCACCACTTTGGGCCTCTCCTC
>CM014093.1:33035884-33062768 GCA_004119915.2 Collichthys lucidus
CACACACACACACACACACACACACACACACACACCACACACACACACACACACACACCACACACACACACACACACACACACACACACACACACACTTCCCCTCCTGATACAGAGTCACATACCAGAACGGAGCCAGCAGCGAGTTCTGATCCGACAGCTCGGCTGTTTACCACGTTAAAGACTCGGCCCACTTCAAAGTGACTGCAGTTGGTTTGAGAAGGGTTAGACGAGGGTTATTTAAACGTTTAAAATGCTGTAACACACTTAAACTCATTAATGAATCGTTAGCTGTACGACGCCTTTAAAAGGTGCAGCGTCAGTGACACCTAGTGGTCAGCCTGCAGGTTAGCTACGGTGGCCTTCATGGACCACGCAAGGCCTCAGCGTGTCGTCCGCTCCGTTAAGAGGACGCTCCATGTGTGCATAACCCCGCCACCACACACACACACACACACACACACACACACACCACACACACACACACACACACACCACACACACACACACACACACACACACACACACGCGTCACACCTGAGTGGCTGTGAATGGCTGGAGGACACTGGGCGGAGATAAGCTGGAGATGGCAGGCGTCTCGCTTCATTTTCACTCTCTTGTTAAGAAGGTTTATGTTGACAAAGAGTGTGTGTGTCTCTTTCAGCCGGCTGAACAATCCCAGAATTCCCCTGTTTACACCGCATTGTCTTAAAATACCGCGAGGACGAGCCGTCAGAGACAAACAAACAGGACGTTCTGTCAGCACGATGTCCAAGTGTCAAACACGTCCAAACGTTGAAGGTTCAGTTTGTAACTTTCAGGATTGTTTGAGGAACTGATCTCTGCGGTTACATCTACACTCGCAGTCCTTCACGTCCATGTCCGAGCAGAGAGCAGGAAGAAGAGCTTAGCTTCCTACACGTACGTCGCTAAGCTAAGCTTTTGTTAGCACACAGAACAGCTAGCTGAACAACCAACACACCAACACAAAGCGGAGCAGCTAACGGCGGCGCACTGGGACCTGCAGAGGCTCCCTGTGTAGTCCGAACCAGGACCTCTTCGACACATGAAGGCCACCGAAGATACTCCTACACACTTTGATGGGTGTCAATATGCTGTGTTTCCATGGTCGTCTTTTTGTATTGTATTTTCAATAAAGTTTCTTAAAAAAGCAAGAGGTCACCAAATCTGACACACTGCACCTTTAAATGTGTAACTGCCCCTTTAAATGTGTGACCTTTAAATATGTAACTGTCCCTTTAAATGTGTGACTGTCCCTTTAAATATGTAACAGTCCCTTTAAATGTGTAACCTTTAAATATGTAACTGTCCCTTTAAATGTGTGGCTGTCCCTTTAAATATGCAACTGTCCCTTTAAATATGTAACAGTCCCTTTAAATGTGTAACCTTTAAATATATAACTGTCCCTTTAAATATGTAACTGTCCCTTTAAATGTGTAACCTTTAAATATATAGCTGTCCCTTTAAATATGTAACTGTCCCTTTAAATGTGTAACCTTTAAATATATTACTGTCCCTTTACATATGTAACTGTCCCTTTAAATGTGTAACTGCCCCTTTAAATGTGTAACTGCCCCTTTAAATGTGTAACTGTCCCTTTAAATGTGTAACTGCCCCTTTAAATGTGTAACTGCCCCTTTAAATGTGTAACTGTCCCTTTAAATGTGTAACTGCCCCTTTAAATGTGTAACTTTGTGCTCAGCTTTTTGTTGAGTGACTTTGACTGTGAGCGAGTCAGAGAAATAAAAAGTTATTTTTTGATTGTGTCACACACACGCACGCACACACACACACACACACACACACACACACACACACAGTGTAAAGTAAACAGTGTTATGGTTCATGGAGCATCCAGCTAGTAATAGCTTGTTTACCTTGACTCGCCTGCAGACTGGCAGACGCTCCCCCCCTCCTCCTCTTCCTCCTTCTACTTTTACCCCTCCTCCTCCCCCTCCTCGTCCTCCTCCATCGAGGAGGCTGAGAAGTACACAAGGTCTCCATTGTGCAGAGAAGTGTGACGGAGGAGGAGCAGTGTGTTGTCTCCAGGCACAAACAGCGTGTTGGGTATAACGAGGTGTAACGACCCCCGTGGAGCTCAGCATTAAGCCCATTCAGCCCTGCTAATGACAACAATGACCCACTAACACGGGGGGGGGGGCTTACAAAGCTGAGGAATGCAGGTGTGTGTGTGTGTGTGTGTGTGTGTGTGTGTGTGTGTGTGTGTGTGTGCGCGCTCAATCCCACAGAGGAAAGACTTCTCAAAACAAACCGGAGACGACGTCACAGATGTGTGTGAGTCTGAATGACGCTGGACTCAGCCCGTCCACCACGAGGACACACACACACACACACACACACACACACACACACACACACACACACACACACACACACACCACACACACCACACACACACACCACACACACACACAGGGCCGTGACCTCAGAGTGTTCAGGGGTCACACACTCTCACTCTCTCGTGTGAGCTCACTCCTTCCTCACACTGTCCCACATTCCTCGCCGTGCCAACGAGGCAATTTTTAGATTAAGAGTGTTACTGTATTAAAGCGTTACCCAGCATGCCCGTAATCCTCGCTGAGCCTGCACAGCTTTAGGGAACTCGGGGAAAATTGGGCAACGTGCTGCCGATCCCGCTGTGCAGCAGCAACTAATCTGCAGCAGCAGCAACAGCCGTGACGGGATCATTCCTGCTGCAGGCGGGCAACTTCCACACAGACTGTGTCCGGGCCTGTCTCACCCTGCACATCACACACCTCCTTATCATAACAGGCTGGAGCACACACACACACACACACACACGCACACACACACACACACACACTGCACGTCGGAAACTTCACGTTCAGCGTTCACAGTCGGGTTTTTCTTGCAGCTTTCTCAAAACATTTGTTACGACGGTAACTCCTGCACCTACCGACCAATCACGTGCTGCACGGCCTGAAGCCGCCGCTCTGATATTAATCTTGCCGTCTTACCGTTCTGGCGCTCGGCGTGAGAGCTCCGTTGGCGAGGTAGGGGCTGCAGAAGTTCCCCAGGTCCGGGATCATGAAGAACGGGTACCCGACGTACGGAGAGGGCTGGAAGAGGCCGGCGTCCTGCCGCCGCCTCAGCGCTGAGGAGAGGAAGTTCAATGTGAGACACACACACACACACTTTACACGCAAAGGTCAGTTCAGTCATCACGGAGGAGCAGAGCTGCTTCACGGCCGAGGACGCAGAGTTACCCGGAGGCCCAAAGGTGAAGGTGTCCCTCAGCGCTTATCGAACCTGACAGACGATCACCTGTGTGCTCCGCTCAGGCAGCGGGGGGCGCTCTCGCGTGCCGTCATACTGACACTGCAGACAGGGGGGAGGGCTAAATAATCAGCAGCTACTTGTCGGTCGAGCTCTGGAGCTGAGCCCGAGCAGACGGAGACGGTTTGATACGAGCCGGGATGAAAGGCGGAACACCAGGCAGGTCGCCGCGTGCCGTGCACACAGCTCAGCTTCATTAAAGGTCCAGTGTGTCAGAGTTCGTGACCTCTAGTGGTGAAGCTGCAGACTGCAACCAAACGGCTCGCCCTGTCCTCCCAAACATGGAACAAAGTCACACTGAAGACAAAACATTTTGACATCAGAGTCCGGTTTGTCCGCCTGGGACCCGCTCGACACACTGGACCTTTAAACTGTGTGAACCGTCTCTGTGTCTAACCGTGGATCAGACCGGACACGCCGTGTCTTTCTCGAACACGTCACACGTAAACAAACGGAACGCTGCGGACTCATCCTGAACGCTGAACCCTCGGACCCAGATAAACCCGGCTCAGCTCAGCTCTCAGTGTGAGTGCGTGTGCGTGCGCGCACTACCTTCTTCAAACAGTTCGGGGTTCAGCATCTCGCCCACATGCAGACTGGAGGAGCCGGGGATCGAACCACCGACCCACTCTACCTCCTGACCCACAGCCGGCCCATGTACAGTCTTATGAGGAGTGTGTGTGTGTGTGTGTGTGTGTGTGTGCATTACCTTCTTCAAACAGCTGACTGTGTCTGGCCCTGCTGCTCTCCAGATCAGGATCAGGCTTGGGGCGTCTATCTGCCTGCACACACACACACACACACACACACAGAGGTTAACACATACACACACACACACACAGAGGTAAACACATACACACACACACACACAGAGGTAAACACATACACACACACCACACACACACAGGTAAACACACACACACAGGTAAACACACACACACCACACACAGGTAAACACACACACACACACACACAGGTAAACACACACACACACACCACACACACACGGGTAAACACACACACACACACACACACACACACACACACACACACACACACGGGTAAACACACACACACACACACACACACGGGTAAACACACACACACACACCACACACACACACACACACGTAACACACACACACACCACACACACACACACAACACACACACACACACACACACACACACACAGGTAAACACACACACACACACACACACACACACACACAGGTAAACACACACAGGTAAACAAAGCCAGCCTCACACTGTCTCCGGGTGGACGGAGGAACTTTTCCTGGTCCGTGAACTCACCTCCGAGTCCGAGCTGCTGTTGTTGGTCTCGGACTCGTTGACCAGGGAGGACTTGACATCGTCCAGGTCTGTCCCGGAGGACACGTTCCTCTTCTCCTCCTGCTCCCCTTCGTCTTTGAAGGCGATCAGCTCGTCGCTGGCCCCCAGGTCGTCCCCGCTTCCTCCGGTTAGCTGCGGCATGTCGGGACGTTAGCCGCGGAGCGGGCTAACAGTCACGGCTAAACACTTTGAGAGTTGGCGGCTTAAACTCCCGGAGAGAGTCGAAGCGAACACACGGGAAACGTTGAGCTAACGTTAGTGGTGTGTTAAACTCATCACAGTCCGAGCTAACGTCGAGTTAGCTGTTTAAAAAAAAATAAAATCAAAATTAAAAAACTACAAAAACTAGCTAACAGGCTAGCTAGTTAGCTGCTACCTGCTGCTGCGTTCACGGACGCGTCAGTTTGTCCCGAAGTGTGGAAGTCCGTCCCCCCGAGAGGAGTCCACGAAACACGGAGGAGGCGCCGAGCAGGAGCGCGTCCACGGGAAACGACCGCTAAGAACACTGGGAGGCAAATAATCACGGAGCACACCGACCGAGCGACTCCGACACACGGGGAAAAAGTTTACGTCCGCTCCGCAGTGCAGTTAGTCCCGAGGAAAAAGTGTCCGCGCTCCGAGCGTCGATCCCGGCATCGTTAGTCCACTTTGTCGCCGAACTGCCGGAGCCTGAAAACGGATCCAATCCGCATTTTTCAAACTAATCTGCGCGGAGTCAAGACGGAGGCGTGGGAACAGCCGAGGAGGAGGAGGAGGAGGAGGAGGAGGAGGAGGGCTGGGTCTGAAGTGGACTGGAAGGAAAAGACGGCGGGGCTGTCGGATACACCGAGGACGGGGAGGAGCACACACACACACACACACACACACACACACACACACACACACACACACACACACACACACACACACACACACACTGAGAGCTGAACTGATCCAGGAGCAGCATCAACAGGTTGATCCCGTTTGTTTGCAAAGAGAAGGAGGGAGGAGTCCACATGGACAGAAAGGACACTTTACTGACCTCAGGACCCGAGAAGGGAACACACCAGGTCCTAAAGAAAGAAGGGAACACACCAGGTCCTAAAGAAAGAAGGGAACACACCAGGTCCTAAAGAAAGAAGGGAACACATCGGGTCCACAAAGAAAGAAGGGAACACACCAGGTCCTAAAGAAAGAAGGGAACACATCGGGTCCACAAAGAAAGAAGGGAACACATCGGGTCCACAAAGAAAGAAGGGAACACACCAGGTCCTAAAGAAAGAAGGGAACACACCGGGTCCTAAAGAAAGAAGGGAACACATCGGGTCCACAAAGAAAGAAGGGAACACACCGGGTCCTAAAGAAAGAAGGGAACACATCGGGTCCACAAAGAAAGAAGGGAACACACCAGGTCCACAAAGAAAGAAGGGAACACATCGGGTCCACAAAGAAAGAAGGGAACACACCAGGTCCTAAAGAAAGAAGGGAACACACCAGGTCCACAAAGAAAGAAGGGAACACATCGGGTCCACAAAGAAAGAAGGGAACACACCAGGTCCACAAAGAAAGAAGGGAACACATCGGGTCCACAAAGAAAGAAGGGAACACATCAGGTCCACAAAGAAAGAAGGGAACACACCAGGTCCTAAAGAAAGAAGGGAACACACCAGGTCCTAAAGAAAGAAGGGAACACATCGGGTCCACAAAGAAAGAAGGGAACACACCAGGTCCTAAAGAAAGAAGGGAACACATCGGGTCCACAAAGAAAGAAGGGAACACACCGGGTCCTAAAGAAAGAAGGGAACACATCGGGTCCACAAAGAAAGAAGGGAACACACCAGGTCCTAAAGAAAGAAGGGAACACATCGGGTCCACAAAGAAAGAAGGGAACACACCAGGTCCTAAAGAAAGAAGGGAACACACCAGGTCCTAAAGAAAGAAGGGAACACACCAGGTCCTAAAGAAAGAAGGGAACACACCGGGTCCTAAAGAAAGAAGGGAACACATCGGGTCCACAAAGAAAGAAGGGAACACACCAGGTCCACAAAGAAAGAAGGGAACACACCAGGTCCACAAAGAAAGAAGGGAACACACCAGGTCCTAAAGAAAGAAGGGAACACATCGGGTCCACAAAGAAAGAAGGGAACACACCGGGTCCACAAAGAAAGAAGGGAACACACCAGGTCCTAAAGAAAGAAGGGAACACACCAGGTCCACAAAGAAAGAAGGGAACACACCAGGTCCACAAAGAAAGAAGGGAACACACCAGGTCCAAAGAAAGAAGGGAACACACCAGGTCCACAAAGAAAGAAGGGAACACACCAGGTCCAAAGAAAGAAGGGAACACACCGGGTCCACAAAGAAAGAAGGGAACACACCGGGTCCACAAAGAAAGAAGGGAACACACCAGGTCCTAAAGAAAGAAGGGAACACACCGGGTCCTAAAGAAAGAAGGGAACACACCAGGTCCAAAGAAAGAAGGGAACACACCGGGTCCACAAAGAAAGAAGGGAACACACCGGGTCCACAAAGAAAGAAGGGAACACACCAGGTCCTAAAGAAAGAAGGGAACACACCAGGTCCTAAAGAAAGAAGGGAACACACCAGGTCCAAAGAAAGAAGGGAACACACCGGGTCCACAAAGAAAGAAGGGAACACACCAGGTCCTAAAGAAAGAAGGGAACACACCAGGTCCTAAAAATAAAAGACTTTTTAAACCTTTAGATCACATCCCAAGTCAAACTGTACGCTGTTTGTTTGTCAAAATGTGACACGTAACATAATAAATATCAGTATAAAAACATTTTAATAACCATTTAATAAACATTTTAATAACCATTTAATAAACATTTAATAACCCTTTAATAACCTTTTAATAACCTTTTAATAACATATATTCTACATCTCTCCGGTTTGGTGGAGTGCTAATGGTTAGCTGAATGCTAGTTAGCATGACAGGCTGTTGTGACCATAGACCTATATACACAGACATATACACACAGACATATACATAGACATATATACAGACATATAGACATATACACAGACATATATACACAGACATATATACATAGACATATATACAAAGACATATATACAAAGACATATATACATAGACATATACATAGACATATAGACATATACACAGACATATATACACAGACATATATACATAGACATATACATAGACATATAGACATATACACAGACATATATACATAGACATATATACAGACATATAGACATATACACAGACATATATACACAGACATATATACATAGACATATATACAAAGACATATATACATAGACATATACATAGACATATAGACATATACACAGACATATATACACAGACATATATACATAGACATATACATAGACATATAGACATATACACAGACATATATACATAGACATATATACATAGACATATATACATAGACGCCGCATTGAGCGGGTTGGTTGTTGGTCGCGATACGTCAACGTCGCCGCCATATTGGTTCGGGCAGATCTGCCCGTAAACTAATACAAGGAAATGGACTGAACTTCATAAAGCGCCTTTCTACAAAAGTAGCTCAGTCTGTTAGCTGCTGTTAGCTCAGTCTGTTAGCTGCTGTTAGCTCAGTCTGTTAGCTCAGTTTGTTAGCTGCTGTTAGCTCAGTTTGTTCGCTGCTGTTAGCTCAGTTTGTTAGCTGCTGTTAGCTCAGTCTGTTAGCTGCCGTTAGCTCAGTCTTTTAGCTGCCGTTAGCTCAGTATGTTAGCTGCTGTTAGCCAGTGTTGTTTCTACATCTGTATATTAAAAACAAGTTTCGACTGAACGTGACGATGTTGACGGTCGTGTCACTTCTCTGAGATAAAGCTTTTGGCCATTGGAGGCGCCGCTCTTCATGACTTTCCCTTTCTGCCCGGTTGATTGAGTGGGTCACATATTCATCCTTCCTCTTGTCCTCGTCTTCGAGTTTCCTCCATTGAACACACAAAGCGTACTTTTGGCTTCCTTGGGAACAAAAGAGGGATTTCCTCCCGACTGACAGGCCCTCAAACCTCACCACACACCCACGACTGCACACTGCAGACGCCATGGTGGAGGGTTGGCTTCACGTCCCACAGTAGGGGAAGATTTTGGAGGTTACGATAGAGCAGAGGTATGCGGTGACACCCCCTCTTTCCCCCCAGCTCCTGCATAGCATTGGGGGAGAGGATCTTCACAGTCTGGCCCTGAGCCAAAGACTGAACCCTCTCTGTAATCCCTCCTGCTGATATACACAGCTGCTGCTGCTGGTGTGTGTGTGTGCGTGTGTGTGTGTGTGTGCGTGTGTGTGCGTGTGCGTGTGTGTGTGTGTGTGTGTGTGCGTGTGTGTGCGTGTGTGTGTGTGTGTGTGTGTGTGCAGGGCAAGCGTACAATGGCTGTCTCAGTGTCTAGCCACAGTTTGTGTTTTTTTATTATTCCCCTCCAGCAGACCGGTCATATCTCAATCTGCCTGACAGGGTTGAAGAGGCCCGTCAGGAATGTGATGGATTTTTTCGCTCCATCACAAAGTGGGAAACGCAGCTCGACCCTGCACAACAGAAGTCAGCCCTGAACACTGGCAGGTTTCAGGTCCGTAACCCCGTTTTCCTGCTCGTAATGGTGGAAATGAAACTGGAGACTTGGGCGTATTCCCGACTCCAGATGTAGTCGCTCTCTCTCTCCATTCACTGTTTGCTGACCGGAGCACAAAGAGCTTTTAGAGAAAGCCTCAAACTGCTGTCCACAGGTCCAGTTAACCTGCCCTCATCGCGCACAATGCAACAACTACACACACGTGTTTTATCTCCTGGAAGGTGAAACTATGATTACCAGTTACACAGACCTCTGTCTGTAACACGACGTAACTTCTCTCAGATAAACAAAAGCTTACATCATATTTTATGGAGGAAATGTTTTCTGGTTTTCCCTCTGATGTCCTCCGGCTGCTCCGCCTCAACTCTCTGTGATTTACAGAGTTTATGATGGACAGTGAAGTAAACTGCTGACAGCTGTAGCTGCTGTTAGCTCATGTTAGCTCAGTGTGTTAGCTGCTGTTAGCTCAGTCTGTTAGCTCATGTTAGCTCAGTCCATTAGCTTCTGTTAGCTCAGTCTGTCAGCTGCTGTTGGCTAATATTAGCTCAGTTTGTTCGCTGCTGTTAGCTCATGTTAGCTCAGTCTGTTAGCTGCTGTTAGCTCATGTTAGCTCAGTCTGTTAACTGCTGTTAGCTCAGTTTGTTAGCTGGGGGAAATGCTGACAGGGAGTGGAGCCAGTGTCGTGCCAGAACTGGAGCTGGGCAAGTGGGCAATGTATCCATGTCTATGGACATGATGGCAGAGGAGCAGAGAGTGAAGAGGACGCTGACGGAGGAAGCTAAGAAGAGAAAAGGAGAGAGTGAGCGAGCAAGAAGCCGCCGGACAAGAGTAAATGTGGGACTGACTTTTAGTGGTTGGTGAGAGCTTGGTGAAATAAAAGGCTGAAAGACAGACGCCGAGCTGGACTGACTGCTGCTGGACTAGTCTCTGATATCAGCTGCTGGACTAGTCGCTGATATCAGCCGCTGCTGGTTCTGGTTCTGGTTCTGGGCTGACTGCTGCTGGACTAGTCGCTGATATCAGCTGCTGCTGGGGACCTGGATGATGATTGGCTGAGACGTTATGGTGACACGTGCACTGAAGGTGAAGTGAAATACTTGTTAGGTCTATTAGTGTACCTTCACTTCAAATGTCAAATCTTTGACCTTTTTCAAATCTCGCTTCTGTTTTTTGACCACTCATGCCATTAACCGAAACTTCCCACATTGAACGTTATGACCACCTGAATCTAAATCTGAACCGTGACCTCTGTGATCCTCCGCCAACCGCCAACACAAAGGACAAAACTGAGACGCTCAAAAGGACAGTTCATGTTTTTAGGTTCGGTAACACACACACACACACACACACACACACACACACACACACACACACAAAGAAACAACATCTCGCCCCCACTCTCAACTCAATTGTGGGTCCCCTGTGGAGAACAACCTGGTGCTAATTAGGCTTCATTGCCTTGTAAGCCTCCTTCTGTGTGTCTTTGTTTGTTTCTCCTGGTCCTCCACACTTTCTGTGTTCAGCCAGCTCTTCTAGAAACGCTGCTCACATTGAGCTCACTCACATTTGGACAAATAAACAACAGCAAAAATGTTTCAGGCTGGGTTCAGACACTCCGGCGAAGACGTTTTCCATTCATTTGAGCGGTGACGCCGGGATGTCACAGAAATGATCCAACTTTTGGGAAAACAGGAAGACGGGAAGAAAAACTTTGTTCACCATGTAGCATAAACATTCTGCTTCCAACTAGCAACCATGGAGTGTGGGAGACGCTCAGCAGAAGACATCCACCAGTAACCGGCCAATGGGAGACGCTCAGCAGAAGACATCCACCAGGACCCGCCAATGGGAGACGCTCAGCAGAAGACATCCACCAGTAACCGGCCAATGGGAGACGCTCAGCAGAAGACATCCACCAGTAACCGGCCAATGGGAGACGCTCAGCAGAAGACATCCACCAGTAACCGGCCAATGGGAGACGCTCACCAGAAGACATCCACCAGTAACCGGCCAATGGGAGACGCTCAGCAGAAGACATCCACCAGTAACCGGCCAATGGGAGACGCTCACCAGAAGACATCCACCAGTAACCGGCCAATGGGAGACGCTCATCAGAAGACATCTACCAGTAACCGGCCAATGGGAGACGCTCAGCAGAAGACATCCACCAGTAACCGGCCAATGGGAGACGCTCAGCAGAAGACATCCACCAGTAACCGGCCAATGGGAGACGCTCAGCAGCAGACATCCACCAGTAACCGGCCAATGGGAGACGCTCAGCAGAAGACATCCACCAGTAACCGGCCAATGGGAGACGCTCAGCAGAAGACATCCACCAGTAACCGGCCAATGGGAGACGCCCCCAGAAGACATCCACCAGTAACCGGCCAATGGGAGACGCTCAGCAGAAGACATCCACCAGTAACCGGCCAATGGGAGACGCCCACCAGAAGACATCCACCAGTAACCGGCCAATGGGAGACGCTCAGCAGCAGACATCCACCAGTAACCGGCCAATGGGAGACGCCCACCAGAAGACATCCACCAGTAACCGGCCAATGGGAGACGCTCAGCAGAAGACATCCACCAGTAACCGGCCAATGGGAGACGCTCAGCAGAAGACATCCACCAGTAACCGGCCAATGGGAGACGCCCACCAGAAGACATCCACCAGTAACCGGCCAATGGGAGACGCTCAGCAGAAGACATCCACCAGTAACCGGCCAATGGGAGACGCTCAGCAGAAGACATCCACCAGTAACCGGCCAATGGGAGACGCTCAGCAGAGGACGGGAAGAAGAACTTTGTTCACCATGTAGCATAAACATTTTACGCGGATATCGACCGCCGTGCTGCTGCTTGGCGTCGTGTCTTTCTTATCTGCGTCTTTTTCTTCTTCTTGGTTAATGTTGGCGGCTGCTACTGCGACCAAATGTCACCAGAATGACGTTACGCAGCCAAATAGAGGCCACACAACCCCAACACCGACGCCTGATCCTGTCTGGACGCACACTAACCACGTCTAAAAAGACGACTTGTGTCCACGATGAAGCGATAGCATGTTACAGAGTGACGGTCATCATAACATCGACATTTTGAACATGCCAGCTTTAACGCGAGACATCATCAGCTGTGGGTCACCATCGGCTGTAGCTTCATCTGTGGACTCCATGTGTGTAGAACTGGAGACAGAGGTACAAAGAGTCTGAGCCGCTGGCTTTGTTGGGATTAGCGAGGTCAGCTTGGACTGTTCAGGCCGAACACACACGGCCTCAGTGGGTGTGTGTTGTTTCAGGTACAGGTGAGATCATGAAATCCGACCCAGGAAGTCCAGTTTGACTAAACAGATCTGTTTCTGAGACACAAAGCTCAGCTGGGGGTTTTTACAGCCACACACGGAAAAGTGGAAAATATTAAAGGTCCAGTGTGTTAGCCTGTCCGTCCCGTCTGACGTCAGGGAGGACTCGGATGGTCCGAGACTAGTGTCCACGTCTCGATATACAAAAACAAGCTGGACATGTCGTGTGTGTGAGGTCAGATGTTGGAGCTAATGCTCGGCACGGCTGCAAGAAGTAGGAGAAGAAGAAGAAGCAGGAAATGATGCGATCGCCAAATTGCTGAAATTAGAGTACTACAACAGGAAGTACACAGAGTACTACAACAGGAAGTACACAGAGTACTACATAGATGTATCTGAGTTAAGACACAGGCTGTAGCTATGACTCTGTTGCTCACTGTTTTGATTTGTTGTAATAGACAGACGGTTCGTCCAATCGTGAAGCTGGAAGTTTCCATTGACGACTTCCCAGATGATCACCGGTCTCTGATTGCAACCCCCTCACCCCTCACCCTCCATAACATGATGGAGAAACTACAGAGACTGTGAAGTTTGTCCGCTCTGGGCCACTGTAGAAACACGACGTTTCAACATGCTGGATGTAAATCTGACACAGCGGACCTTTAAATTTGCTGAAGCTCTGCTCAGTGTGCACTGGACCCACACTGTGTGTGTGTGTGTGTGAGTGTGTGTGTGTGTGTGTGGTGTGTGTGTGTGTGTGTGTGTGTGTGTGTTGTGTGTGTGTGTGTGTGTAAAGCTTATTACAGCACAGAGGAAATGAGACACTGTTAAATTTCACTGTTAAAACACACAAACGCCTCCAGAGAAAAGTACTCTAATTACTTCACTACTCGAGTATCTGCATGCTACCTCACATAAATACTTTTGACTTTATTACATTTTAACCAACCAGCTTCCAGTCCTGGTATGCTGAGATATGACGCAGTACTATAATCTGTCCATGACGAACTTTGGATGCTTGAAGTACATTTTTCTGATACTTTTACTTGTAATGGAGTATTTTCTCTCACGTCAAAACTAGAATAAATCACATACTGCAGTTTGATGATGTTGTGAAGCAGTGTGGCATCATGGGAGTTGTTGTCTTACTTGCTGCTGATGGAAATCCTACGGAAGAGGATTAGGGCCACACATGGAAAATGTATTTGACTTCTGACTTTTTTCTAAAGAAATAATAAAATTCTGATTTTAGAATTTCAGATTCAAACCAGAATTATGAGAACAAAAGTCAGACCTCGCATAAATGTTTCACATGTGGCCCTGATCATCTTCATTAAAGTCTGTCCATGCTTCGTTTGAGCCTGTGTGCTGACAGTTTACCTGCAGGAACACTCAGTCACCTGAATATAAGGACAGGTGTCAGCATTGATGATGTCTTCAGACCTGCGTCCTCCATGTCTCCATGTTCTTCATGTGATCGGGGAGGTTGGACTGGAGGAAACTTGAATGTATGTTGAATGAAATGTCTGAGGAGTGAGCTCATCGGCAGCTGTAGTCAGAGGTTAATGCTGGAGGAGGACAGCTGCTGTGTGTGCACCTGGAGCTCCACAGATCAGCTCCTCGTGCATGACAGAGTGTGTGTGTTTACACCGGAGTGTGTGTGTGTGTTTACACCGGAGTGTGTGTGTGTTTACACCGGAGTGTGTGTGTGTTTACACCGGAGTGTGTGCGACATGGAGTCAAAGCTGATGTCTGTGTGACTGACTTTGTCTTTTCTGACCAATCACAGCGAGGCATTCACTTTCCACACACTCTTTCCTGCAACATAAATCCTCAAGTGTGTGTTTGTCAGGGTGCATGTGTGTGTCCATGTTTGTACAGACACACACTCTAAAAACCTCCTGCAGCTGAGGAGGAGGAGGAGGAGGAGGAGGAGGCGTGAAGGGGAATGTTAATGGTACCTGAAGAAGCCAGAGAAGATAAGAGAAGGAGACACAAGCAGGGGGAGGAGGAGGAGGAGGAGGGCAAACTGTGGTGGGGGGAGGGGTAACAGGGTGGACGGGGGAGGGAGGCTTAGCCCCAGGGGGCAATTTGCTCATGAGCTTCGGTCCATCAATCACCCATTCATTTACTAACAGGATCGTCTGCCGGGCCTCACACACACTGATTTGTGTGTGTGTGTGTGTGTGTGTGTGTGTGTGTGTGTGTGTGTGTGTGTGTGTGTGTGTGTGTATGTTTTAGGGAAAACACTGTGTAATTAAATTAATGTCAACAACACTGGCAAATTGGATCAACACTTCCAGAGTGGCAGGAAGTGTTCACCTCTTTATTATTTATTTTTAAATAGACAGACTTTATTATACTTTATGTATCCCAAGCTGGGAAATGACAGTTTCTCACTGAGCAGCTCGTGACAGATTTAGTTACTCGTTACTTTTCAGATTACAGTTTCTCACGACCTTCCTGTCCAATGAAAGACTCATATTTACAAATTTGTTCAATTTGAACTTGAAGAGTTTGTCGGGATGAACCCTCAGAGATTTAAGACAAGAGACACCACCACACAAAGAATACCAAGTTTCAGCGTTTGGGCTGAAAGCTCAGAGGTCGTCACACACACAAAGCTGTCAGAACAGAACCACTGAACCGGCAGTGTCCAGTCTAACAGCGAACACAGCAACAGAACCTCTGAACCGGCAGTGTCCAGTCTAACAGCGAACACAGCGACAGAACCTCTGAACCGGCAGTGTCCAGTCTAACAGCGAACACAGCGACAGAACCACTGAACCGGCAGTGTCCAGTCTAACAGAGAACACGGAGACAGAACCACTGAACCGGCAGTGTCCAGTCTAACAGTGAACACGGAGACAGAACCTCTGAACCGGCAGTGTCCAGTCTAACAGTGAACACGGAGACAGAACCTCTGAACCGGCAGTGTCCAGTCTAACAGTGAACACGGCGACAGAACCTCTGAACCGGCAGTGTCCAGTCTAACAGTGAACACGGCGACAGAACCTCTGAACCGGCAGTGTCCAGTCTAACAGTGAACACGGCGACAGAACCTCTGAACCGGCAGTGTCCAGTCTAACAGTGAACACGGCGACAGAACCTCTGAACCGGCAGTGTCCAGTCTAACAGCGAACACAGAGACAGAACCACTGAACCGGCAGTGTCCAGTCTAACAGCGAACACAGTAACAGAACCTCTGAACCGGCAGTGTCCAGTCTAACAGCGAACACAGAGACAGAACCACTGAACCGGCAGTGTCCAGTCTAACAGTGAACACAGTGACAGAACCTCTGAACCGACAGTGTCCAGTCTAACAGCGAACACAGCGACAGAACCTCTGAACCAGCAGTGTCCAGTCTAACAGTGAACACAGCGACAGAACCTCTGAACCGGCAGTGTCCAGTCTAACAGTGAACACAGCAGCAGAACCTCTGAACCGACAGTGTCCAGTCTAACAGTGAACACAGAGACAGAACCTCTGAACCAGCAGTGTCCAGTCTAACAGTGAACACAGCAGCAGAACCTCTGAACCGACAGTGTCCAGTCTAACAGTGAACACAGAGACAGAACCTCTGAACCGGCAGTGTCCAGTCTAACAGTGAACACAGCAGCAGAACCTCTGAACCGACAGTGTCCAGTCTAACAGTGAACACAGAGACAGAACCTCTGAACCAGCAGTGTCCAGTCTAACAGTGAACACAGAGACAGAACCTCTGAACCAGCAGTGTCCAGTTTAACAGTGAACGCAGCGACAGAACCTCTGAACCGGCAGTGTCCAGTCTAACAGTGAACGCAGTGACAGAACCTCTGAACCGGCAGTGTCCAGTCTAACAGTGAACGCAGCGACAGAACCTCTGAACCGGCAGTGTCCAGTCTAACAGTGAACGCAGCGACAGAACCTCTGAACCAGCAGTGTCCAGTCTAACAGTGAACACAGCGACAGAACCTCTGAACCAGCAGTGTCCAGTCTAACAGTGAACACAGCGACAGAACCTCTGAACCGGCAGAGTCCAGTCTAACAGTGAACACAGTGACAGAACCTCTGAACCGGCAGTGTCCAGTCTAACAGTGAACACAGCGACAGAACCTCTGAACCAGCAGTGTCCAGTCTAACAGTGAACACAGGTTTGGCTCTGAGCAGTCGGAGTAATAAAGTGAATAAAGTCTGATCCAGTTTGAATACAGTTCTGAAGTTGTGCTTTGTACAGTAATCAGTGACATGGTGGAGTCTGGATGTCTGAGCGACGTGAACGTCCGTCAGAGGGTTAACCATCTTTCAGGAAGAAGAGACTAACTTCTTTCATAGCTGTGAAGAAACATGTCACATGCCAACATCCTGCAGTCCATAAAAGGCAAACAAGTGTCCATCATAGAGGAAGGGCAGCATCAGCATCAGAATCATACCGATCATACTTTTGTTTCACTTCATCATTTTTTCTTTTCTGTATGAATCAGTGTGGCATCAGGTCGTGTTTGAGTCATGCTGCCACGAGAGCTCCATCCCTGTTACTGTTATTGTATCGGCTGCTGGCTCCTGTGTCTCTGACGTCCAAACCCAGTTTGAACCGTGGACCCGTCAGTCAGTCTCAGATGTTCTGGTCCAGAGAAGTCTGCGATTGTTTCTGGATATCGAACCTTTAGAGTCTGAACTTCATCTGTAGCCGCAGAGATGAACTGAAGTGCTCCTGACTTCATGTAGTGATATACTTTACTGCTGCCCGACGGGTCGGAGGTCACGGACAGTTTCTCTGAGTCTCTGAATCTTTGAACGAGATTCTGGAAATTCATTCAAACTGTCCACAAACGTTCTGAAACGGATGAACCTGATGTGAACGCCTGAAATACTACGACCTGTTACCTGTTAATGAGCCTGTTTCAGACAGGTGTTTCTTTGTCTTTGGACAAGATGTTCAGTTTTAATTTATGTTTTACTCAGAACAGTACAGAGTAGTACTGAAACTCCTCCAGTCAAATGAAACCTGCATTGGATCCTTTTTTGTACCCAGGTCTTGAAAAAAGTGACTAAAGGGAAATGTTCATAAATAACTGATTTAATGTTCAACCTTTAACTGTCCGTTAAATACAGCGTAGTCAAAAGAATTAGTTCAGTAGAGACAGAAAGTGACATCAAATAAAAACACTGTGATTTATGGGGCTCTATTGACAGAATATGATCTTTATAATCTTTACGGAGTCGGCCATGTTTCTACAGTAGCCCGGAGTGGACAAACTAAAGGATCTAGATATAGAGTTTCATGTTTTCTGTGAGTTTGGCGGCCGCTGTCGTTCATCCTCAATGCTAGGAAGGAGGGGGTGAGGTGAGGGGGCTGTAATCAGCAGCTACAGAGTACTGCAGTGCTCTGTCTGTTACAGAGGACATGTGATGCGAGGGGGGCGCAGAGTGAAATGTATACTCGTCACTGTTCTGGCTGCCTGAGGGGCAAACTCACATCCGAGTGTCAGCTCCATGAAGGTTCTGCTGATGTTCTGCTGATGTTCTGCTGATGTTCTGAACCACTGAATTTAAAACACGTCAACGTTCACACACCGTCCTGAATGCAGATCAATCCACCGCTGAAAATAGTCCCTGACTGATGCTTCGAGCTTTGAGCCACAGACAGGAAGTCGGACAGTTGTTCTGAACAGCATCAGGACTGGACCCCTGTGCACCAACAGCTGCACCTCCAGTCATCAGTCCACGAAGCTCCTGAAGTTCACGAACGACACCGGCCTCCTCAGAAGAGGATATACTTTATTAATCCCTCGATTTCTTTTTTCACTCTATTTTTATTTACATGCATTTTACACACACACACATGCAGTACAACGCCATAGAGGGACGGTGGAGTGATGCGAGCAGTTGGGTGGGGTCGAACCAGCTACCAGTCCACCTTCCATATTTTTGGTCCATGTGGGACTTGAACTGGCCACCCTCCGGGTCCCTATGGACTGAGCTGCAGACTCTCTGATGGAGACACTGCCGGTCCATCAGTACCAGAACCTCACAACACAGAAACAGCTGGACCACCGTTCAGCACACTGTTCATACATTTATATATTTGAGCTGATGCTAAAACGCCCTCTAGTGGTGAGTCATGTGTCTGCATGTACCTCAGCACAGGTGCACAGGTGTGTGTGTGTGTGTGTGTGTGTGTGTGTGTGTGTGTGTGTGTGTGTGTGTGTGTTTTCAGGCCAAACATTCAGACCTAAAATTAGTTCAAATCATGATTTAACTGATTTATCAGCACAGCTGGTGTGATGTCATGCTGACTGGAGCACGTT
Organism: Collichthys lucidus; assembly: GCA_004119915.2. NCBI lineage: Eukaryota > Metazoa > Chordata > Actinopteri > Sciaenidae > Collichthys > Collichthys lucidus. The sequence continues at coordinate 33,054,750 of CM014093.1, forward strand.
CGAAAGATCTAGTCAACCAATCAGATTGCTCGGTTGGAACTACTGTTGTTGTTGTTGTTGTTTTTGATTAGCGTAGCTTAGCATAAAGTCTGAAAGCATGAATAATGAACTCAAACTTTTTGCATTTTCTCTTCTTCCGTCTGCAACACACAGAGAAAACGTCTGAATAATGTGAACACACGTTTAGGTTCATCAGAATCAGAATCAGAAGTACTTTATTAATTATTATTTAATCTTTATTAAATTGTTTCATTACTGTCATGTCACTGGCTGGATGAGTGTGGCGAGGTGACTGGTGTTGGAATGCGGCTCATCAGGTTTTAAACTTCTGCCCCGACTGGTTCGACTCATCAGAGTCGAGAAAAGTCTTCCGTGGACGTCGCGGTGAACCAGAGCCTGTGGAGGTTTTTCTACAACCACAGTCAGACTTTGATCCGGCTGTTTTCTGGGAAGCCGTCAGCAGCAGCAGAACTTTGTCACGTGTCCCGAGGCCGTCCCCTGCTCGGACCAGAACCTGCAAGAAAATGTCTGTGAATCTGAGTAAGAACGGTGCTGCACTCACAGCCGCCTATAGAGAAGTGGTGGACGGAAAGTCAGACACAAACTGGTGAGGACTGTCTGTTCTGACACATTTGACTTCCTCGTTGAAATCTGTGCTCACCTGTGCATCACACCTGTGCATCATCACACACCTTTGTGTGTGTGTGTGTGTGTGTGTGTGTGTGTGTGTGTGTGTGTGTGTGTGTGTGTGTGTGTGTGTGTGTTTTCAGGGTGCTTTTTACTTATGAAGGGAACAGTAATGATATCCGGCTGGCAGAGAAAGGAGGTAAGATTTACCTGTAATATCATGCAGTAGGAGTACACGCCACGTCACTGTCAAATACTTTATACACAGATAGTCCAAAGGGGCCCAACCTGAGGGGTGGGGCCCTCCAAATGGTCACTAGATGAAGTTCAAACGCACAAATTTAGTTTCGTTTTTTCAGGGTTTTAAAGGAATAGTTCAGGTTTGTGTAACTGATACATAGTCAGTGTTGTCATGGATACTGGCCCAGAGGAAGAGAAATAAAAACATATTTTAGCCACTTTAAAACAGCCTCATCATAGAACACACCGGACCAGTACAACGTCTGCAGTACTGCCCTCCTACGATCAAGAAGTGACCCCAAGGAAAGCTTTGGTGACCCCTAGTGAGTGTTGGGAACTACTGGTGTAAGGGGCTTTGATTAACTAACTGTGTGTGTGTGTGTGTGTGTGTGTGTGTGTGTGTGTGTGTGTGTGTGTGTGTGTGTGTGTAGACGGTGGATTAGAGGAGATGGTCGAGGAGTTGAACAGCGGGAAGGTGATGTACGCTTTCTGTCGTGTCCAAGACCCGAATTCTGGTCTGCCCAAATATGTCCTCATAAACTGGGTGAGACACACACACACACACACACACACACACACACACACACACACACACACACACACACACACACGTCCTGCCTGTGGTTTATGTGTGTCTGTGTGTGTGTGTTCGTGTACAGACAGGTGAAGGTGTGAAAGACTCTCGGAAAGGTTTGTGTGCCAATCACGTGAGCTCCATGGCCAACTTCCTGAAGGTGAGTCTGACTCTGATGTGACTCTGAGGTCACGAGGAAGCGAGCTGGCTAACGTTGCTCGGCGTGTGATGACAGGGAGCACACGTGACCGTGAACGCTCGGGGAGAGGACGACGTGGAACCGGACGCCATCTTGGACAAAGTGGCCAAAGCGTCTGGAGCCAACTTTAATTTCCACAAACCGACACAAGGGTACAGAGACGCTCCCCGAGGTCCTGTGGTGAGACGAGATGATTTATAACAACGAGCATGAAAGACATCATGTCCAATTCACCATCCCACAGCTTCTCCTCTCATATAACATTCATATTCATATAACAGGGATCCGTTTACCGCAAAACCAACGCTGTGGAGGAAATTCAACAAACCGAAAAGGACGACTTCTGGGTCCAAGCTCAGGTTCCTCTTCAGGTTTTTCTCGAGTGAATAACCCGAGTATCTGTAGATTCACTCAGATTAATATACCACGACTCTCCTCTTCAGAGAGACGAAGAAGTTCGTCAACGGGAGGAGAACAAACGAGCAGAGCAGGAGAGGCAACAGCTGGAGAGGGAGAGGAGGGAGATGGAGGAGAAACAGGCGAAGGAGAGGGAGAGGAAAGCCAAGGAGAGAGCTCAGCAGATCGAGCAGGAGAAGTAAGTCCAATACACGACAACCACGACAACAATGACAACAACACGGACAACAATGACAACAACGACAACAACCACGACAACAATGACAACCACGACAACAATAACAACCGCAACAACCGCAACAACAACCACGACAACAATGACAACAATGACAGCCACGACAACAACCGCAACAACAATGACAACAACGACAACAACCGCAATAACAATGACAACAATGACAACAACCACGACAACCGCAACAACAATGACAACAATGACAACAACGACAACAACCGCAACAACAATGACAACAATGACAACAACGACAACAACCGCAACAACAATGACAACAATGACAACAACCACGACAACCGCAACAACAATGACAACAACGACAACAACGACAACAACCGCAATAACAACGACAACAACCACGACAACAATGACAACAACCACGACAACAATGACAACAACACGGACAACAATGACAACAATGACAACCACGACAACAATAACAACCGCAACAACAACCATGACAACAATGACAGCCACGACAACAACCGCAACAACAATGACAACAACGACAACAACCGCAATAACAACGACAACAACCACGACAACAATGACAACAACAACAACCGCAACAACAATGACAACAACCACGACAACAAAGACAACAACCACGACAACAATGACAACAACCACAACAACAATGACAACAACCGCAACAACAATGACAACAACCACGACAACAATGACAACAACCGCAACAACAATGACAACAACCGCAACAACAATGACAACAACCGCAACAACAATGACAACAACCACAACAACAATGACAACAACCGCAACAACAATGACAACAACCGCAACAACAATGACAACAACAATGATAACAATGACAACAACCCGGACAACAACAAGGACAAAAATAGCGACAACCATGACAACCATGACAACAATGACAACAACAAGAACAAAAATTACAACAATGACAACAATGACAACAACCCGGACAACAACGATAACAATTACAACAACAATGATAACAATGACAACAACAACAACAACAAAAATTACAACAATGACAACAATGACGACAACAATGACAACAACCCGGACAACAACGATAACAATGACAACAACAACGACAACAATGACAACAACCACAATGACAACAACCATGACAACAATGACAACAACAATGACAACAATGACAGCAACCATGACAACAATGACAACAACCACAACCACAATGACAACAACCATGACAACAATGACAACAACCACAACAACAATTACAACAACCACAACAACAATGACAACAACACAGACAACAACCATGACAACAATGACAACAACCACAACAACAATTACAACAACCACAACAACAATGACAACAACACAGACAACAACCATGACAACAATGACAACAACCATGACAACAACCACGACAACAACAATGACAGCAACCATGACAACAATGACAACAACCACAACCACAATGACAACAACCATGACAACAACCACGACAACAATGACAACAACCACAGCAACAATTACAACAACCACGACAACAATGACAACAACACGGACAACAATGACAAAAACCACGATAACAATAACAACAACCATGACAAAAATGACAACAACCACGACAACAATGACAACAACCATGACAACAATGACAACAACCACGATAACAATAACAACAACACGGACAACAATGACAACAACATGGACAACAATGACAACAACCACGATAACAATAACAACAACACGGACAACAATGACAACAACACGGACAACAATGACAACAACCACGATAACAATAACAACAACACGGACAACAATGACAACAACCACGACAACAATAACAACAACCACGATAACAATAACAACAACCACGACAACCATGACAACAATAACAACAACCATGACAACAATGACAACAACCATGACAACAATGACAACAACCACGACAACAATGACAACAACCATGACAACAATAACAACAACCATGACAACAATGACAACAACCATGACAACAATAACAACAACCACGACAACCATGACAACAATAACAACAACCATGACAACAATGACAACAACCATGACAACAATGACAACAACCATGACAACAATAACAACAACCACGACAACCATGACAACAATAACAACAACCATGACAACAATGACAACAACCACGACAACAATGACAACAACCACGACAACAATAACAACAACCATGACAACAATGACAACAACCACGATAACAATAACAACAACACGGACAACAATGACAACAACCACGACAACAATAACAACAACCACGATAACAATAACAACAACCACGACAACCATGACAACAATAACAACAACCATGACAACAACCATGACAACAATGACAACAACCATGACAACAATGACAACAACCATGACAACAATGACAACAACCATGACAACAATAACAACAACAATGACAACAACCACGACAACAATGACAACAACCATGACAACAATGACAACAACCACGAGAACAATGACAACAACACAGACAACAATGACAACAACACAGACAACAATGACAATGACACACATGTTAACAAAGTCTCTGTTTGTATTGGAGGATTCTTCAGAAGCAGAGAGAAGAAGAGGAAAGAGAGAGAGAGCAACAGCGACAGGTGAGATGATTTACCTTCATCTGTCCTCCAGTAAAACAAACCTGGACGTAGTCTCTGTGATGTCCTCCAGTACAACAAACCTGGACGTAGTCTCTGTGACGTCCTCCAGTACAACAAACCTGGACGTAGTCTCTGTGACGTCCTCCAGTAAAACAAACCTGGACGTAGTCTCTGTGATGTCCTCCAGTCCTCCCTGGACAGGACTCATCAAAGTGATGATAGGAACCTGAATGTGATGGAAAGAAGTGTGATGAGATCTGGAGTCACACCTGAGAATCTTTAAGTTTATTTATTCAGTGACAGTGTGTGGTTGTATTTACTCGTTGGTGACCCCTGGTGGTGGCAATGACCAGATGTCATGAAATGAAAGCATAAATATTTTTGATAACTGTTCATTCATTTGAACGACTGAGGGTTGTACAGAGAGGAAGGCCTGATCCAAGTTGTAACAAATCATTTTTATTTATTTATTTAACATTTATATAAAAACAACAAACAGAAATCATCTCGCTTGTTTGTTTCAGAACCAGCCGGAAAACGAAAACAAGAGGACGGGAATTAACTTTGCCGCGTCGGTTCAGAAAGCTAATGTGAGTGAACAAATCATTTAATCAACATTTACAGTTAAAAGACGCGAGGACGAGTTTGTCCATAACGAAGCCGCTGGAATCTTCCACAGGAAGCCAAATCACTGATCTCTCAGAGATCATTCAATCCCAGAGACGTATTCAAGCAGAGGGAGCAGAGCTTTGAGGCCAACAACAGGCCGTGTCCTGCTGCATCCAGACCAGGTAAGATCCAGCATGAAGAACCAAGAACCTGCTGAAACATGAAGGATTCTTCAGATTCATGTTTTGTCTCTCAGGGAAGCTGCAGAGTCCGTTTATATCCCAGAAATCCTTCGAGAGGGAAACCCCGGAGCAGCCTCCAGCTCCTGCTGTGGTCCCGGCCTCCTCCATGTCCCTGTCACCTGTGTCACCTGTGTCACCTGTGCTGTCTTACTCACCTGTTGCGGCTGTCTCCCCGACACCACCGGAGACAACGGGCTCACCTGTTCAAACTGCAGGTCAGAGACACGACAAGGTGTCTTTATATTATATATTATGTTTATCTGTAAGCTGATGCACAGTGAAGCGGTCGGTGTTAGAAATGCAGCCAGGGTGTTTATTCTGCATCATCACATCATTACACGGCTTCACTAAAGAAACCATGTGATGCTGCAATGGACCAATCAGGACTGACTGTCTGTTTGTGTCATTGTTCCACGCAGACTCTGCTTACACAGAAGAGGATGAATGGTCTGATGAGTTTGATGATGATGGCGATGATGCTACTCCAGGTATGACATCCATGAACTCTTCCAAGTTGCCAGTTGACCTTTAGTCATATTTAACGCCGTGTACTGCACTGATCCATCTACAGGGGGAACTCCAGCTCAGGATGACGTGTATGAAGCACCACGGCCTGTCGGGATGGAGGAGGACCTGTATGAAGATGTTTACCAGCACACCTCACCGGTGAGTCCGCTCATGTTTGATGTGCTTCCTTCAGAAAGGAACATTTCGTTCTCTTACCTGTCGCTCTCCTGGTTCCAGCTCGGCGTCTGTCTTTCAGCCTTTTATTTCACCAAGCTCTCACCAACCACTAAAAGTCAGTCCCACATTTACTCTTGTCCGGCGGCTTCTTGCTCGCTCACTCTCTCCTTTTCTCTTCTTAGCTTCCTCCGTCAGCGTCCTCTTCACTCTCTTCTCCTCTGCCATCATGTACATAGAAGCTGCTGAGCCTGGTTACCTCCTCTTCTTCTTGGTGGTCCAAAATGCCCCCGGTGCCCTGAGTGATGGCTAACAAACTGAGCTAACAGCAGCTAACAGACTGAGCTAACATTAACTAACAGCAGCTAACAAACTGAGCTAACATTAACTAACAGCAGCTAGCAGACTGAGCTAACAGCAGCTAACAGACTGAGCTAACATGAGCTAACAGCAGCTAACAGACTGAGCTAACAGCAGCTAACAGACTGAGCTAACATGAGCTAACAGCAGCTAACAGACTGAGCTAACAGCAGCTAACAGACTGAGCTAACATGAGCTAACAGCAGCTAACAAACTGAGCTAACATGAGCTAACAGCAGCTAACAGACTGAGCTAACATGAGCTAACAGCAGCTAACAAACTGAGCTAACATGGGCTAACAGCAGCTAACAGACTGAGCTAACAGCAGCTAACAGCAGCTAACAAACTGAGCTAACATGGGCTAACAGCAGCTAACAGACTGAGCTAACATGAGCTAACAGCAGCTACAGCTGTCAGCAGTTTACTTCACTGTCCATCATAAACTCTGTAAATCACAGAGAGTTGAGGCGGAGCAGCCGGAGGACATCAGAGGGAAAACCAGAAAACATTTCCTCCATAAAATATGATCCAGTTTCACCAGAATCAGTGAAATAGTTGCTGCTGTGTGACTTAGTGCCGTAAAGCGTTACGTACTTCTCCAGACCCGGAGCCCAAAGTTACATAGTGTGAGAACAGACGTACGGATGATGAATGTGATTGGCTCTCAGTCCAATGGGACTTTCTTTGTAAAGTAGAATGAAGTTGAAATAACAACATTAACTGTGTTAAACATTAGGCTGAAGACGACAACATGAAGCCCAGTGAACAGAGCATCTGTGCCAGAGCTCTGTACGACTACCAGGCTGGTAAGCACACACACACACACACACACACACACACACACACACACACTGTAGGCTTTATGTTGTTCTCTCACTGTCACGTCTCCTTCACAGCCGACGACACTGAGATCACCTTCGACCCTGATGACATCATAACGGGGATAGATATGGTGGACGAGGGTTGGTGGAGAGGATACGCCCCTGACGGACACTACGGGATGTTCCCCGCAAACTACGTTGAGCTTCTCTAGGCTTCATCACTCAGACAGGAAACAGATGTTTCTCCACATCAGCCTGTTTGTCTTTGTCATGTTGAAGGTTCAACAGAAAAAATCACAATAAACACGTCATTCATCCACTAATGTGTGTTTGTGTTATCAGCACATGATGTCAGTTATTATTACAAATAACTCTGTGACGTCCACACAGACTGTCTAAAAC